>JAKCPB010001715.1:0-87071 GCA_021442155.1 Cymbidium sinense
AATCATTTGGAGTATGATAGGTTCTTTTTCAAATCATGCTAACTCATGTGGAGGTGTGCTTAGAAATGATGACCCAAATGAGCTTGAAGTCAAAGATGCACCACCAGAGTTTGAAGAAGAAATCAGATCAACCATCGATTAACTCAAAGAAATCAACTTAGGAATAAAACAAGATCCACGCCTACATATATCAGTTCCTTATTGAATGAAGAAGAAACCAATGACTTAGTTAAGCTATTGACTGAGTTTAAGGACTAGTTTGCATGGAGTTTTGAAGAAATGCCTAGTTTATCTCCTGACGTAGCAGTCAAGTTACTAGTAATAGATCTTAATGTTAACCATATCAAGCAAGCTTCTAGATGCATGTGATTAGACATTGAGCAGCAAGTCATTTATGAAATCAAGAAATTGATTGATGCTAGATTTATCAGGGAAAAAAATATCCTACCTAGTTGGCTAGTATCGTTCCAGTTAAGGAAAAGAATGGCCAAATTCACATATGCATCGATTTTAGGGATCTAAATAAGGCATGTCCTAAGGATGAATTTTTGCTTCCTATACCAGAGTTAATGATGGACTTTTACTCAACTCATGCAGTATTCTCTTTTATCGATGGGTCATCTCGCTACAACCAAATTAAGATTGCCCCCGAGGATGAGAAAAATATTGCTTTTGAAACCTCAATCAGAACCTATTGTTATAAGGTCATGCCTTTCGCCTTTAAAATATCGGTTACATACTAGTGGACATGACTTGGATCTTTAATGAACTCATTCATCATCAAGTTGAATGTTACATTGATGATCTTGTAGCCAAAAGTAAAGAAAAGGATTACCATCTCTTCGACTTGAGAGTAGTTTCTAAATGGTTAAGATAATTTAACCCTAAAATGAATCCCCTAAAGTGTGCATTTGGAGTAGCTTTAGGAAAATTCCTTGGGTTTGTTGTCCAGCACCGTGTGATAGAAATCAATCTAGAGAAGATCAAGGCTGTCATAGAAATACCACCCCCTAAAAGTCTAGCCCAACTTAGATCATTTCAAGGGCTGTTGAGGTATCTAAGATGTTTCATTTCCAACTTATCAGGAAGATGTCAGCCATTCTCAGCACTTATCAAAAAGGATGCTAAGTTCAAGTGGGATGACAAGTGCTAGCATGCTTTCGAAGACATCAAGCACTACGATGATGCCGTTCTAGCAGCTATCCCTAAGCCATTGATATTATATACCTTTGCATTAGACGACTCCCTTGGAGCTTTGTTGGCTCAAACCAATGATGAAGGGAAAGAGAATGCACTCTACTATCTCATTCATACTACTGAGGTAAACTACCCACCTATTGAAAAGCACTGCCTAGATTTAATTTTTGCACCCCAAAAGCTATGACATTACATGCTTTCTCATAAGGTGAATCTGATCTCTAGGATCATTCCACTACAAGATCTCATGACACGATCGATGCTATCTGGATGGTTGGCACGTTGGTCCATGATTTTATCACAGTTTGATATCGCATTCATACCCCTCCATGTGGTGAAAGGATAGGCACTAGTAGATTTCTTAGCAGCAAACCCACTTCTTTCTGACTCCCACTTAGTGATGACTTCCCCTATGAATAAATCATGAACTTAGGGGACACTAGTATTCACCGTTGCGAGATGTATTTTGATGGTGCGACTTCCTTTCAAAAAGGAGAAGAACCACGATCTACTCTTTTGAGAATGGCAGGGGTAGGAATAGTCCTTCTAACTTTGGACCGCGATATGAAGAGATTCTTGTATCATCTATCCAATCCATGCACCAATAATGAATCCAAATATGAGGCCCTGATTGTCAGTCTGGAGTTAGCCATTACACTATGCATCTAGAGCATCAACATCTTCGAGGATTCTCAATTAGTTATCAACCAAATTGTTGGGTTCTACAAAGTTCTGAAGCTTAATCTCCATCATTACCACAAGTATACCACGGAGTTGCAGGCCCAATCACGAAGGTTACCATATACAAGATTCCTCGAGGGGAAAATGCAGTAGTAGATGCATTAGCCAAGCTTGCCAAAGAGCTGGCATGTCTAGAAGATGAGTCCATACCAATAAGGGTCCAAAATAGACAAGTCCTATCCCTTATTGATGTTGAACTCATCAATAGACTCTCTCTTGAAGGGGAGGTTATCATTGCAAAAAAAAATGATGAGTCAGATTGGAGGCAACCATTCATGTATTATCTAAATATAGGCAAACTACCTCAAGAGAAGTCACTAGCCCATCAGGTGAAGTAGAGCTCTCTTATGCTCGTGGATGGCACTTTATGCTGGCGATCCTTTGATCATATGTGGTTACATTATTTAGACAAGCACGAAGCCCATAATATCATGACCGAGGTACACTTAAGTTTATGTGGAGCTCACCAATCCAGTCCAAAAATGAAAGCCAAGATCAAGAGACTAGGATACTACTGGCCTTCGATGATCACAAGACTTCATGGGCATAGCTAGGAGATGCAACCAATATTAGGTACAAGGTGTGGTCTTACACCAACCACCCAACATTTTGCATCTTACATTAGCCTCATGGCCATTTGAGTGTTGGGGTACCGACATAGTGGGTCCGATTGATCCTCTTTCTTCCAAGGGTCACTAGTTCATTCTAGCTGCCACCGACTACTTTTCCAAGTGGGCAGAGGCAATCCCACTCAGAGAGGTCATAGCTTAGCATGTGCTCCAGTTTTTCAAGAACCATATCATTTATAGGTTCGGGGTTCCTCGATGAATTATATCAGATAATGGTATTGCATTTAAGAGAACTAAAACCAACAGCTTTGCTAGAGACACATCATAGATTGGAGATATTCCACCATCTATTATCCGAGGGTAAATGGCTTAGCAAAGCCTTCAACAAAACTCTCATCCAGATATTAAAGAAGACACTCGATGACAACAAGCGGCAATGGCATGAGCAATTAGTTGAAGCCTTGTGGGCTTATCGCACCACATATAGGACTCCAACTCAATTTACTCCTTTCTCCTTAATGTATGAGTCTGAAGTAGTTCTACCGTTAGAAGTTTAACTCCCATCATTAAGGATAATTGTGGGTAGTAAAATCACAATGTAGCAGAATGCCAAGTTGTGGTTAGAAGAGCTCAAAGGTTTGGAGGAGAGACGCCTCCGAGCATGCTAGAACCTCGAGTTGTATAAAGCCAAAATGATTCAAGCTCATAACAAGTTGATCCACCCAAGAGATTTTCAAGTAAGAGAGCTTATTTTAATTCTAAGGAGACTAATTATTCCTGTCAAAATATGGGAGGTAAGTTTGAACCCACTTGGGAAAACCCTTTCGCCATAAAAAAGGCCTACCAAGGAGTATCTTATCATCTTATAAATTGTAAAGAAGAGCGCCCTATGCTTCCAATCAATGGGCACTACCTGAAGAAATATTATCCATAAATCTTGTTTGATAATAATCATCAATAAAACTTCATTCCATTTCAAATTCCATCACTTCATATTAGTTAAAATATCTTTTCTTGCTAATCCATGATGTTGTGTAGGTGTGTAAGGAACCCAAGCGACATCCTCTCTTTTAGCAACAGAACACCAAAACAAACTACACACAACCACATATAAAACAAACATATATATTTTATCTCGAGCTATTTTGATGTGGGAGTAAGCCACCTGTGATGCTCACTCATTAGCTACTCTAGGTCGGGCTGGCATTTACCCTTTTAGCTCATCACCCCAGTGGTCCCTTATTCAGGAGAATGTAAGTCTGCTACTCTGTTCTACCTAACTTGACCATTGCACACCGATGAGTGCCTTGTTAGCATGGTAGGCCTTACTATGCAGTTAGTAAGCTACCCCCATGTTGGCTCTATGCCTTCTTCTTAAACTAGCTATCATGAACTGACTTGGTTGAGTATATATGACAAACACACAAACTCATATATTTTATCTCAGGCTATTTTGATGTGGGATAACCCCTAGTACTCACTCATTAGCTACTCTAGGTCACATGATACTTTGGTAGTGTGTCACCCTAGTGGTTACTTGTTTGGATGTAAGTCTATAGGCTTTCTTCCTAACTTGATCACGCAATCGACGAGTGCCTTGTTAGTTTGGTAGCCTTACCATATAAGCTACCTCATGATGATTTTGTTTAAGAGAATGTAAGCTTACACGCTTTCTTCTTGAATTAGCCATCGTGCACTGATTGGGTCAAGTATATTTGAGGCTTTGGATAAATCCCCCAGTGGCTACTTTTCTCTTGACTACTTCAAGTCTAGGTCCAGTCCTTACACAGGACTCCCCACTTGATAGTCTCCCTAGATAGAATAACACCTATCAAGTCAAGATATATCCCATCAATGAGTTACTTTAGGAGTTGTAAGTCTACAAGCCTTCTTTCTAGACTGATTGTTGCACAACGATGGGCACCTTAGGTTGGATGGTGTTTGCTATGCAAGGACCCACCCAATGGATACACCACTCGCATGTAGGTCTATAAGCATTCTCCCGAGTTGCCCTTGTATACTAGAGGCTTTCATTTACAGGGTCGGATAAAGCCACTAGTGGCATCTCATGTGGGCACTCTATTTGGATCACATCCTGAACATATTTAGACACTACCCGCTACATTTGGATTGGATAGTCCCCTTTCTAGAACTACCCTATGGTTGGAGAATTTGTCTTACTGATATGCAGATTCTCCCTTGGTCCAGTAAGTCTGAGATAAGACTAGGATGATATGAGCTCTTTCTCAGTGTGGTCCCTCGCACACCAATAGGACTATATAATATATATATATATATATATATATATATATATATATATATATATATATATATATATATATATATATATATCTTTGCTTGTGGATTAGGAGGAAAACCCCCAGTAGTACCTTTTCCCAAGCAGGCATCCTATCTTTATGGTAGTGTCAACAAAACTCCCGATAGGAATCGCTTGACTACTTTTGAGTTGAGATAAGTCCCTAGGTCAGCACTCTCTCAAATGTCGCCCTTAGGGTTTGACTTGTTGTGCCACCAATGAGTCGCCCCGACGATAATCCTTACTTTGGGAGATATAAGTCTATCACCGATTCTCTCCAGCATGACCATTGCACGCCGATGGGCTACCTTAGGTTAGGTTCAATTTGTTGTACTATCAACCAATCACCCTAGTGATTCATTGTTTAGGAAGTTGTAATTTTACAAGCCTTTTTTTTACTTGACCATTGCACACCAAAAGGGACCCCTTAGGTTGGTTAGCTCTACCTCATGGCTAGTAGACAATCCCTTTGGATTTGTAAATCTAAGATAGGACTAGGCTAATATTAGCCCCTTCTTAGTGGATCCATCGCACACCTACAGGGTCTATCTTAAAATTTAAATAAAATTAATTCTAACTATTCTTAAGTCAATATGAGTCCACAGAGGCATTCACTCAAATAGTTACCTTAGGACGTGTTTGATTTTTTGTGCTAGCAATCGATCACCCTAGTTGTTCTTTGTTTAGGAAGTTGTAAGTCTATAAGCTTTCTTCTTAACTTAATCATTGCACACTGAAAGGAAACTCTTAGGTTGGTTAGTCTTACCTGATGACTGCTAGACTATCCTTCTAGATTTGCAAATCTAAGATAAGCTCAGGCTAATATTAGCCCCTTCTTAGTGGATCCATCACACACCAATAGGGTCCATTTCAACAAATTCACCATCCTCCTTCTAGGGGAGTCCAAATTTAAATCCACTTCATCCCTATGGATCTCATATCTTTACATGTGCCTTCAAAATGTGAATCATATCCTCTCATAATGGAGCCCACATTAAATCAAATCAAATCAAATCCCTAACCTAGTGGGTGATGTGAACCTTCCCGTGGATGGTTCATGCACTCATCCCTAGTGGATCTTTTCTTCCCAAATCATATCAAAATCAAACTTTTATCCAATATAGATAATTTGAACCTGCTTTCCTATTGGAAGGTTCATGCTTGTTCCCTTAGTGGATCCTTCCTTCCTCTCTTATGCCCTTGGAATATGTTGAGTTGCATTGCACTACAATCTTGATTCCTTCTACATCTCGGGTTTAGAAGAAGATTGTCTCAGTTAGTAGTTGCAATTCTTCGGATGTTGTTGATCATCTCAGTCAACACCAATAGGTGCGGTGCGCCTAGTCAATTACACCACACCTATTAGGCGCCCTTTGTTGACCTCACTTTGGAGTGAGCTCCTAACTCATAGATAGGACTCTTGTTGACACTAAGAACTCCTTAGTATTAAGACACTTCTACTGATTAGGTGAACACTTAACCTAAGCTTAGAGACTTGGAAGGGTTAGCCATAGGAAGAGGTTATGCCTTAGATATTTAGGAAGACTTGCCTACCCTATAGCAAAAAAACCCAATCCTTGCTTCCTTCTTCCAAACCAACCTCAAATTCAAATCCAAGATCATAAATTCATTCCCAAATCAAATGATTGAAACCCATAATTAAATTCAAATTCCAAATCCCTTCCAAAGCTCTCGATTTTATCTTATGGACTTAGCCTTAACCAAATTAAATCAACCCTACCCAATTCAATTGACTTTCTCATCAAATTAAATCTCAAATCAAATCCCAACCCAAATTCCAAATCAAATCCAACTCCAAATGATTGAAACCCATGATTAAATTAAACTCAAAATTCCTTTCCTAAGCTATATGAACATTCATATGCTTAGCCACCCCCTTCAAACCAAATCAAATTTGGTTGATTTCTTTATAATCAATCATTCCTTCATTTATATTCACAAATATACATTAAATAGAAATTCAAACCATTCAAATCAAATCAAACTAAATCAAACCAAATCAAATCAAACTAAATCAAACCAAATCAAGACCTTTCTTAAGCCATATGAACCCACCTCCACAAGCTTAACCAAATCTCAATCCAAATCAACCCAAACGCAATTGATTTATTTATAAATCAATAATTCCTTCATTTATATTCACAAATATAAATGAAGCCCACCCTCCAATGACAAAAAATTAAATCAAACCAAATCAATTTCCTACCTAAGCTCTTTTGACCTACATCCTCAACATGGTCAAATTTGCTTCCAAACCACTCCAAACTCAAGGAGTTATGAATCATTTATATCTTCATTTATATTCACAAATATAAATGAAATATAAATCCAAGTGGCCAAAACCAAACCCAAATCAAATCAAATTTCCATTAGTCTTTTGCAAATTCTTGAACTTAAAATGAAAACATCAACTCATAAGCCATTGATTTTCCTTATGATTCAATCATTCCTTCAATCATTGTTCCAAATATAAACATAAACTACAATTATCAAACCAAATCAAAGCTAGTCAAACCAAGATCTTTTTGACTTCAAATTATCATATGAACCAAAATCCATATGGCTTTAAACCATGCAATTAGATTTATATTTTCAAACCCATTTACCAATACACTTGAATCAAGCCATGATCAAGTCAATTGACCCATTTAGGTCCACTGACCCAAAGTGACATAAAGACCTTTTGAGCAAATTCTAATCCAACCCAAATTGGATTAAAGCATCTAAACCTCATATCATGATCAACAATCATTAATGTGATCAACTATTAATTAATTAAGTCAATCTTGGTCCTTTAGCTCCAAATGAACCTAAACAAGCTAAAAAAACCCACCATATGCTAAATTGATTGAAACCATTGACACAAACCCACTCATAATCAATGACTGAACATGATCAAACCCTCAATTGAGCCAAACCAAGTCCAATTGACCTTTTGGCCTAAGTTGACCTAAATGAGCCTTAAAAGCTAAAATGGGTCAGATCATGATTTGATCCAAATTGATTGCAATAAATGGCTCAAGTTCATTGCAAGTCACTTAGTGACCTTGACCAAAACCATGATTGAGCCCAATTTGACCAATTGGTCAACTTGACCCAATGTAGCCCAAATTGACCTAAAGGGTCAAATTGGCCAAAATCTAAATTAGTTCCAAATTAAACCAACCTAAAGCCTAAAATCATTTTTAAATAACTGATTGAACATGAACCAACACTTAACCCAACCCAATTTGGTCAAATTGGTCAAATTGGTCAACTTAGCCCATTTGACCTATTTGAATCTAAATGAGTCAAAATCAAACCTAAGCCAAATTAATCAAAACCACTTAAACCAAAGCTCTTCAAAACATCATTTGAACCTAACCTAAGCTTTGGTTTGACCCAATTTGACCAATTGGTCAACCCAACCTAACCTAACCCAAATGAGCCTATTTTTACCATATAAAGCCAAATCACCCAAAGCCAACCTATGGGACCATAGGACCTCACCTAACCTAACACAAACTAGTCCTAACTCATTCCCAAACTAGCCCAAATCCATAGTGGGCCCCACCCAAGTAATGAGCCATTAGACAAACCTTCTTTCCATTGGGTCTTCACACTAACAAGCAATGTTGACTTTCCCATCACCATGGCAGCCTTCAAGGCCTCAAGGGAGGCTCCACCTGACCCACCTAGCTCACTTAATCCCCCTAGGTCAGCCAGGGACTAATGGGAGTTCAACTCCTCCTCATACAAGCCAAAAAAAAAAACCTATGGATTCAAGCTGAGAGATCTTTACACACCAGTCCTTGTGCAACCTCTTACAACTCCCTCCACTCAAGACTAGCCATGTGGAGTTGGACATGACCTCTCTGGTGCCCTAATGGCAGCGTGCTAGCTAAGATAAGCTAGCCCATCCCATCCATCCTTCATGCATGATTTTGGGATATACTTCCCCAATTCGTGTGGGAATGGACACAAATTGCATTGTGAGAGTTCCCTAGGCATTTTCAAAACCCCACAGAGCCTTTCCAAGCATTCCCAAAGTCTCCCTCGATTGGATTTCTCCTCTACGTGCAAAATTAAAATAGGACAGCCTTCTTCCAATCAATACTCCCTCTCTACTCAATCAAACCTAAATTCCTCGCACCCATACCATTCTCATACTTTGTTGAAGCTAACCGAATCATCCTCGAGCCTTCCTAACCACCGAGACTGGAGTTCGATCGAAGCCGAGACTCTTATGTGCGTGGCTTGGTCGACCAAGAGCTCTACACCAAATCAAGGGACGTACAGCTCAGTATGGTTTCATCTCAACTAGACGAAGGTTCCTCAGTCATTCGAACCATCGGACATTAGATTTAGTGAGGTAATTTGGAAAAATTGAGTTCCTTAGTGAAAATCATTTGGTCCTTTGTGAAGTGAATGTGCATTTGAGCGAATCTTAATTATTGGATGTGTGCGTCTCCCTTCCTCAAAGGCGTGGGATGATTTTGGAGGCAATTTGAGCTCGGGTGAGCTTAGATCGAATAGGGAAAGATGGATGGCATCCGTCTTTTACCACTCGTGAAGGAAACAAATCATTGGTCATCCATTTTGCATGATTGGAACAGACGATCTTGATCAAATCATGCTTAGATCTTCACTTTTCTTCTCTTTACTGTGGGATCTGATCGTGGCCGTCCGATCTTAGATCGGATGGTCCACGAGAAAGTGCATCTGCCATAATCTGAGTGAGCATCTCGATGTGATAACTTAAATACCCAATCCCATCGCACGGAAAGCACACATCGTACGCATACCGATGGGATTAAGGGTTAATTAGGGATGTTTTATTTAATTTTTAAGGCAGAATCTTCCTAAAATCATAACTAATCCTTGAAAAATTCATTCAAAAAATACAAATGGGGGCTCATTTTGAAGATATTTCAGAGTAGAATCCAGTAAAATTATGATTAATTAATTTGGAATAATTTTTGCTTAATTAAGGTTTAATTAAAAACAATATTAGCCTATTTACTCTCTAATTAGTTATCCAATTAATTTCAAATTTTCTAGAGATATTTAGGGGGATGACCTCTGCCTCTCCTATTTTTTTTCAAATTTATTGGATAGTTAATTAAGGAAATCATTGGATTAAGCTTTAATTACTCTCCAACCTTAATTAGTGATAATTATGCAAATTAATAGTAGTTTAATTAATTAATTTAGCTTATTATCCTCTATTAATAGTGGAAAGTCTTAGGGAAGTGGTTTGGTTTCATTCCTTATAGCCATTTCATTAAGCCTTTCATTTGTTTCAAGTTTATAGAAAAGCTTAAATAATTAATTAGCCATTTAATTAACCAATCAAAATAAGATAGACCTTAATTATTTCAGAACCTAATTAAGTGTTTGAAATGATTTAGGGGTTAGGATTTAGGCCTCTCTCTTGAACCCTTTCCCTAAGTTAGTTTCATCATTCTAATTAAAGCATAATCAAAGTATTTAATCAAATAATCAAAGGAATAATGAAATTAATTTAAAATATATTCATTCACAACCTAACTTTATTTAATCAATCTTAGGTAGCTCTTTGGGTGTTCAATAACCTAAAGAGAAAGTGTTCAATAACCTAACTTTATTTAATCAATCTTACCAATATTTTTCTTTTCGGGTTGTACGGTGGTACCCGACCGCACTGGCCTATTATTCTTCAACGTTGAGTTTATAAAGTGTTTGATGCTTTATTTACAATTACATAATAGAAATGGCATGTATGTTTCTAGTTTTTTCATGTATGATGATTTAATGTGTGGCCTAGATCCATTTAGACTCTTAAAAAAATAGATTTCCTACCCTAACTACAACTCATAATTAAAATTTTTTTTAAAAAAATAACTCATAACTTCACATAAAGCCTAGACATTAAATCAAGATAATAAAATATTTAGCAACCCCTTAGCTGGGTGTTGTATTCTTAATATCATGCATGTTATTTTATTTCAATCTTGCTAAGAGAGGGTTTCCATCTTACCAGATACAGAAAAAGCTTGACCTTTGAGAGCCTATGATGGAAAACACATCTTTCTATTTTAATTTAGCCCATAACTCACTTCATCATGCATTTAGGCATATACAATCCTATAGCCTGTGTCAAAATAAAGAGTCAAAAATTAAATAAAATTTGATAATATTTGCATTAGACTAAGTCATTATTCATACCACTCATGCTCTAGTCTCTTAGGGAGTGGGTTTAGGGACTTTAGTTTCTTTCTAAATAATAACAACCTAGCCATCTTACAAAGCATATGAGTTAACTGCATGGTTTTAAAATGTAGGAGGAGTTAGCTGGCTGCCACTCCAAGCAGTTATAAGTCCAACGATTTGGTGGTTTACTCTCTCTTGTGGAGGTTAATAATATACCCACTTTCACCATAAAAATAGGTCATGCTATGGCCCTCATTAAATCTCCTAAATTTGGGATCCGAGGTTGTTGTTTCCCCTTGGGGCTACTAGCATAAATCCCCACCTCTTAGCTATTTCCATAATCTTGTATTCTGAAATTATAAGTGCTAGATTTCTAGTAAAATTTCAACTAAAATATATAATTTTCATTAATTTCAAACATATAAAGCCCAGTCATAGGATAGTTTGGGATGCTCACTAGGCTTTCTAATATCATGAGCATCCCTTACTTATTTCTATTTATCTTGATAATAAATCTCTCCTTTCGATCTATCCCATTTGATCTTCTAAATATAACTAATTTATTGATAGTCCTATCTTTGAATTCTTTGGAGACACCAATTGCCTACTTTAAGCTAAGAGTATTCTAAATAACTCACCTTCCTTAAGATGTAATTAACTATGGGAACTTGCCCATAGGGAACTTTAGAACTCAGTTTAAATAAACCTTACATTATTCATCCATGTAAAGTACAGGAAAAATATCTAGTATATTTGAAGACCCTTCATGCCTTAGGAGTTTTTATTATATGATTAGGTCCATCGTAGGGTAGTGATTTCTATCTTTCGAGATAGAACACTATTGATGTCGTACCCAATCACCTAAATAAGTACACCCTCAAATCTGTGTGGTGTCCCCCCCCATACACACACATACACATAAACCAAAAATAAACACCACATAAACATAACATCAAATAATTATATAAACTATCATAAAAGTATAAAAGGCATGTGGTCGAGTACTGTCGTACAACCCGAAGAGAGAAAATATGGGTAGCCAAGTTCTACCCTTATACAACCTGAAATATAAAAGAATAATTATAATTGTATTAAATGCTATGGGGGTCTTCTTTCTTCATATCTTCATTTCTGATTTGGTTCCCTCTTTGATTTGGATGATATTTACTTCAAAAATATCACAGGGCACCCCAGACAAAGCCTTATGGCCATTACTCATCCAAATCTCTTATAGCACTAATCCTAATTCCTATTGCAAAAATTACATTAATGTGGGAAAAGTAAATCTTACTATACCAGCAAAATAGAGGTTAGCTAAATATACATATAATCCCAAGCAGTTGCATTTATAATTTTGACTTAGCACCCTACATATGGGTAACTAGCCGACTTGTCCTAACTTAAATTATACTTAAGGATTTAAGCAACTAGTAAAAGAGCATTCACATTTATTTTTAAGCATCCCTTAAGCATAATCCCCTGTAGAAAATATTATTATGCTAATATTGGCATATCATTCAGTCTATGAAGCATACATCCTAACATCCAATCTAAAACAATACATCATAAAATAAAACATGGATCACATCATACACCATCCTAACTTAGAGCTAGAAGTGGTGACTTAATTCTAATGTATGTATTAAGGCTTGTGTGGTAAGTCTTGTTAGGCATTAGTTATATTTTGTAAGTGTAGAAGGATTCAATTTAACATGAAAGGTTGATTTCACTTGAAGTAGTTTAATTGATTTAAGAATTTTAATTTCTGCTTTCTTTTATTTCATTTGATTACACTTAGCAATTAAGTGTTATAAAGAGGGGAAAAGAGGATTGTCCTCTTTCAACCCTACCTTAAGTCACATTCTAAAGTATATTAATTTGATTTAGTTCTCTTTAGTGAATGTCTTATTAAATGATTTAATTAATCCTAGGTTTACATTCACTTTAAATAATCCTATTCAAAATAAAAGGCATATTAAGATTAATTGAATTGAATTACTACCACATGACATATTTTAAATCATTCCTTTCAATCACATGTAAGATGCATATGATTTAATCCTAAGTGTATCTATACATGCAACATATTTTAGCACACTTAAATAATGAATGTATGTGTATGTTTAGAATTTATCTTTTATTTGATTGAATTATTTAAACATATTATTTTAAAACTTTATCCAATATCTTATACAAAAAGGACATAAGAATGAAATTAAATAAGCATGTGTCATTGTTAAACCAAGAAGTGAGATAATCAAATGACCTCCTTGGAGCTAGCTAAAAGTATTCTCGAGATGTCCATACTATATACCCATTTGCATTCAAACATATGTAAATTTGTATACATGAACATAGGAAGTAAGCCAAATCATATGGCTAATTAATTCAACGACTTAGTTAATTATAAATGCATGCAATTTTAATGTAAAATGAGATTTTCATTCACTAATCACATATACATATACATGTACACAGATATATGCAAGTACATGTAGTTGTTAAATGAGGGAAGTGAGGTAATAAAATGACCTCCTTGGGGCTAACTAAATCCTCATATTCCCAGGATATCTAGACTATATACTTGCTTTCTTAGACACACATGGATGTATACATAAATGAGGGAAAGAAAGCCATGAAAATATTGTATATTTCTTTTTTAATTAAATCATTTATATATATAAATTAAATCTCTATCAAAATTCTAACATTTAAAAACATAAGAATGGAATCAAATGGGTATGTGCCATTATTAAACCAAGGAAGTGAGCTAATCAAATGACCTCCTTGGGGCTAGCTAAAGCCTCATGTTAACGGGATCTCCAAACTATATACCCATTACCATTCAATCTTATTTAAATCAACACATGAATAGAGGAAAGAGAACTCAACATTCATACACTTAAGTTATAACACATGCATTTCTTATGTATTTATAACTAGCATCATAACACATATTATTATTCAATTATAAGCTTTTGAAAAGTACAGTTGGAATTAATGCTGATAATAGGCACACATATATTAAATTAAATCTACACATGCAATCTTAAATAAAGGAAATCCATTTTATTTTACTATATTTTGAAAAGATGGATGGATGAATTCAAATGACATACCAAATTTAACATGATTTGAAAGAGGACAATCAAATATAAGCATGTGATTCATTCAACCAAACTAGTTCTTAAGGATAATCAAATCAAATAAGATTATTTAAAGCAAACAAAGCTTCTTTATTATTTAAGTTTTGGATTTGATTTGATTTAAAGAGGAGAAGAGAAATTATCACTTGTTGTTTTAAACCCATTCCTACATTAGTGATTTGATTTTATTTAAGGAAATGTTATTACGCTGATTTTATGGGTTAATTAAGTTGAACCCTTAATTAGATGAATTAATTACCCTTACCTATTCTACTTTAAAGGAATTAATTAAATAATTATGTGCCAACATGATATGAATGGAAAATAAACTTAAATGATTTTAGGAAATAAAAGGGGCCTAATGCAATTAGTTCATGATTAATAGTTAATTTGATTAAGGGACTTAATTAATTACTCTTATGGTTTTCCCACACATGTGGACTAACCATAATTTCATTAAATACTTTTAGGTTATTAAAAAGCTAAAGATCTACCCCAAGATTTAATTAATTAAGGCTGATGATTATGATTTCAATTTAATTAAGTGATTTAATTAATTAGTTAAATCTTAATTAATTTTATTTTAAAAAGGGTGAAATGAACATAGGAAAGGGGTCCCAACCTTATTCCTTAGTTCACTTACTGTTGAACTATGATTAATAAACTTAATTAACCAATTTGTTACTATTCATGTGATTAATTAATCATTAATTAACTTAAAAGAGTAGTTAAGGTTTAATTAGTCAAATTTCCTAATTATGTGAGAAATAAATCCCAAGAAAATCATGGGAGGCAGAGGTCATCCCATTAAATTAACCAATAAAATTTAGGATTAATTTCTTAAGTAATTAAGGAGTAATTAAGCTAATTAATTTTATAATTAAACCTTAATTACTATTTAAAATTACTTCAGATCATTTTTAATGAATTCTCCTCTGAAATACCTTTAAAATAATTCTCCTCTATGATTATTTATGATTTTTAGAAGTTTCAGCCATTAAAAATGATTAATTAAGCCTAATTAAAGCCTAATCTTTTTGGCGACACATGACGCTCTAATGCGGCAAGCTTTCCACATGGCTCCATGGGATTGGCTACTTAAAACTTATTTGACTTAGCACTACGTGGTGGTGGTGGATGCACTTTCTCGTCCACCGTCCAATCTGAGATCGATGGCTACGATTAATCCCACAGCTTTGTAAGATTAAATCAAATCTATCTAGCATATCTAATCACGATCGTCCATTATGATCACACAAAATGGACGATGTGTGATCTAACGTCACACAAGGGAGGGAGAATGGATTCCATCAACAATTACTCACTTGATATGAGCTTACCCAAGCTCAGATCAACTTCAAAAGGATCCCACGCCTTCACAACATCGATCAAAGGAGATTTAATGGTCAAGATTACACGAGATGTAAGTTTTCTTCAAAAAACTCCAACCCAATTTTTCTTAAGGATCTATTTTGGAAGCATTCCTTATAGAGCTCAAGATTGGTGGCTTGAATGATTAAGGAAGCATCATCTAGTGGAGATGAAGCTTTATTGAGCAGCAATTGGATCAATTCCTTGAAGTTTATTTGGAATGCCATGAATTGATGATTTAGAGCTCAGCTTTGATTGAAATCCCACCTCCAGTGCTTAGGAAGCTTGGGAGATGATTCGTTCTTGCTCAATGAGGCCTAGGGAAGGTGCGTGCAACGTTAATTTGAGTTAGATGGAAAAATATGGAAGTTGGGTCAAAAATGGGAGTGTCCTATTTTGGGATGGAAGGGAATGGCATTTTTGATCGAGGAATGAGCTTGGGATCTTAGGGAATGGCTCTAGCAGCTCATCTTGGGTAGCTAGGGCTCTAAGGAATGATGTTTTGTGTGTGTTTGAGTGGAAATGAGTAGGGGTATACCTTCATCTTGAATGGATAGTGGGATTGGGTTTGGCTTCTAGTGGTCATCCATCATCTGAGTTATGGGTGGCAGGGAGGAGGTGAGTTGGCTTGACTCGATTGGTTGAAGGTGTGGAGGTGGCTGCCAAGGAGGAATCATGCTTGTCATATATGTTTCAATTGCTTTAATGGGAAGGGTGAGGTCAATTCACCTCTCATTGGTCATGGCTGACCTAACCACCCATTGGGTCAGGTTGGGTAGTTTCCTAGGTGTCTAGGTGGACCATTGGGACAGTACCAAGTGGCCAAGGAATGGAAATGACCACCTGGGTGATTTATCTCTTGTGATGCCCTTGACCCATAGGTATGATCATTTGGCATTGGATTTGGTTTGGGCATATTTGAAATGAGCCAAAGTGGGTTAAAATTTCAAGTCAATTGGAGTCAATCCAGTTAGCTTTGGCTCAATATGACTCACTTAGGTCAAATTGGGTTAGGTTGGGTCAAGTTGACCAATTGGTCAAATTGGGTCAAACCAAGGGTTGGGTCAAGTTCATATGATCATTGGGATGTTTTAGTTCAATTGGTTTGGTTTAGTTTGGCTTAGATTTGATTTTGGCTCATTTGAAATCATTTGGGTTAAATGGGTTAAGTTGACCAATTTGACCAAATTGGCCAAATTGGCTTGGGTTAGGTGGTTGTTTGGGTTTAGTAGACCAATTGAAGATGATTGTAGGCTTTGGTTTCAATTAATTTGGATTTGGTTTTGATTTAGGCCAACTTGAACCTTTAGGTCAATTTAAATTAGGTGGGTTAATTGGGTCCAATCATAGCTTTGGTTAAGTTCAACAATCAATTTGGAATGAACTTGAGCCATTAGTTGTAATCAATTTAGTTTATATTTAGATTTGACATAATTTGGCCTTTTAGGTCAATTTGGGTCAACTTGGGTCAAGATGGCCAATTGGGTTTGGTTTGACTCAATTGAAGGTCAAGTCATATTCAAATATTGATTTTGATTTGGTATGAATCAATAGGTTCAAGGGATTTGGCTTAGGGTGCAATTTGGCTAGTTTATGTTCATATGGGTTAAGGGGTTAACTTGGTCAAATGACCAAGTTGACTTGGTTTGACCCAATTTGTGACAATTGATCAACTTAGGGTGATCAACAATCATGATGAGAGGTTTTGATGGGCTTGGTTCAATCTAATTTGGGTAGGATTAGAACTTTGCTCAAATAGGTCAAATTGGCCACTTTGGGTCAAGTGGACCAATTGGGTTTAGTTGGCTTGATTTTTTGAGTTTGATTTAGTTGAGTTTATATATGGATTTGGGATTGATATATACATTCAATTACAATTTCTTGGGTTCAAATGGGTATTGGTTCATTTGAACATTTCCATAAAGGGTTAAGTTGGGTTTGATTTGGGTTGATTTTGGTTTGGCTTGATGATTGTAGATTTCATTTATATTTATGAATATGATTGAAGGTATGATTGATTCATGAGAAAATCAATTAAATTTGGGTTTTGGAATGAAGGAATTTGGCTAAGTCCATGGAGTTGGGTCATGTGGCTTAGGTTTGGATTTTGATTTGGTTTGATTTAGTTTTGATGATTTAAATGTATATTTCATTTAAATTTGTGAAGATGATTGAAAATATGATTGATTCATGAGAAATTCAATTGAGTTTGACTTGATTTGGATTAAGATTTAGCTAAGTCCATGGGATAGGTCATATGGCTTAGGAAGGGTTTTGATTTAATTTGATTTAGTTTGATTTCATTTTGATCATATGAATGTAGTTTTGATTTATATTTAGGAAGATGATTAAAGATATAAATTGGTTATGAGAAAATCAATTGATTTTGGATTGATTTGGATTAAGATTTGGCTAAGTCCATGGGATAGGTCATATGACTGAGGAAGGGTTTCAATTTTGGATTTGATCATGGGCTTCAATCATTTGGTTTTGGAATTTGGGTTCAGATTTGGATTTGAATTTGATGTTTTTTGAACTTGAAGTTTGGTTTGAGAAGGTGAACATGGATTGGATTTGGGTTGTAGGTGGTTGATTATCATAATCCTAAGGCATAACCTAATCATATGGTTAACCTTCTAAGTCTTTAGGCTTAGGTTAAGTGTTTTCCAAATTGTTAGAAGTGTCTTATGACTAGGGATATCTTAGTGTCTAGAAGACTCCTAAGTCTAAGATGGGAAGATTGAATCCACACTCCAAAACTGAGGTCAACGGGACTTAAGCTCTATATTGTTGCCCTTGGAGATAGAGGATTGCAAACCAAGTTTCACATTATAGACTTCTACATCTTTCAACACTTTGCTTGGGAGACCATGGATACATGAGAACAACATAGTTCCATCCTCTCTACATCAGTGTATGAGGTTTAGGAGAGATGGGATCATCTACTGTATTAAAGGAGATCTCAAACCATTTATAGTTCATGAGGTCGGCATATATGAAGATGGCTTACTACCTCCCTCATAATCAACAAGTCTATTCTGGCAAACTTGGCCAAAGTTTAAAAATAAAAAGAAAAGAAAAGAAAAGAAAAGAAAGAGAAAAGAAAAGAAATGAAAGAGAAAAGAAAAAGAAAATAAAAGGGGCGAATATAGACTTGGAGGAGGAGTGGAGCTAACATTAGATTGAACCCAGTTCATTACTCTATTGGAACATATGGGTAGGAAGACCGACCTCCTAGGAAGAAGAGGCGTTGAGCGGTCAGGGGTGGAAAATCTCATTATTGGCCACCCAATAGAAGATATATCCCATCTACTAGGAGTACACCTGTTATCTATATAGACTTAGAATCTAGTTCATATGATGAGTCTTATATGATTAGCACACCAACCATTTTTTCTTAGCAGTAGATTCCCTTGGAGGTAACACTTGAGCCATATAGCGATGAAGACTGGGATCCAAAGGAAAGCATAAGTGTATCCAAGTCTATATGTGAAACAGTTAGGCATTAGCTGTGAACCTTAGCTCTAACCCACTTTCCTCTCAAAAAGCTGAGGGTTTTAAAGAAGTTCTTAAGTCATCCATGTGAAGACTCGAGAGGTTGTTTATGAGCATCATCCTCAAGTCAAAGTTGATGTTGAGCTTGAGGATGATTCATATAAAGATTTAATAGAATTACCTTTTGATTGGTACTTGCCTTGTGTCAAAATTTAGCAAAGAAAGGGTTAATCCCACATACATGGTCAAAGTAGATGTCATACTACTTGAAAGAATATACAAGAATAAATGCAAAATCTCTCAATCAAGATTGGGACTAGGATTCGGTATAGTGGGTGCAGTAGATGATGATGATGATTATTACTTAGTCATCACCAATCATTTAGAATCTGATAGGTTCTTTTCAAATCACATTAACTAATATGAGGAGCTATGCTTAGAAACTTCAGATGATCCAGAATATTTTGAAGTCAAAGATGCACCGCCAGAGTTTGAAGAAGAGATCAAATTAACCATCAACGAGCTCTAGGAAATCAACTTAGGAATTGAAGAAGATCCATGCTTGACATATGCCCATTCTTTGTTGAATGAAATTGAAACCAATGACTTTGTTAGGCTATTGATTAAGTTTAAGGACTGCTTTATATGGAGTTATGAAGAGATGCCGGATTGGCTTCTAACATCCATAAAATAGCAATAGAACCTATTGCTAACCCTATCAAGCAATCTCCTAGACACATTAGACATAGAACAACTAGTCATTTATGAAGTCAAGAAACTGATCGATGTTGGCTTCATCCAGTGTGGTGTTTGTTTTTAATTATGTATATGGGGGGCACCACATAGATTTGAGGGTGTAGTTATTGAGGTGATTGGGTACGACATCAAGGAATGGTGCAGTATCTCAAAAGATAGAAATCACCACCCTATAATGGACCTAAGGACTCCTAAGGCATGATGAGTCTTTGAATATACCAGAGAGTTTTCCTCTACTTTACATGGATGGATAAAGCAGGGTTTATTTAAATTGGGTTCTAAAGTTACCTATGGGGCAAGCCCCATAGTTAATTATATCCTGGATGGTGTGTTCCTTAGGAATAGTCTCAATTAAAGTAGGCAATTGGGGTCTCTAAATATTTCAAGGTTAAGACTATCAAAGGATTGACTATTTTAGAAAATCAAATAGGATAGATCAAGGAGAAGACTTATTATCGAAGCCAAAGAGAATGAGTAGGAAATGTTCATGATACTAGGAAGCCTAGTGAGCTTTCCAATCTATCCTATGGTTGGGCTTTATATATTTGAAGTTGAAGAGAATTATATGTTTGAATTATAATTTTATTAGAATGTGAGGGCTTATAATCTCATAACATAAGGTTGTGAAAATTCCTAAGAGGTGAGGATTTATGCTTGTATCCCAAAGAAAATAGCTACCTCGGATCCTAGATTTAGAGCTTTGGCATAAGCTAAAGCATGACCTAAGTCTAAGCGAAGATGGGTATATAGTTTACCTCCACAAGAGAGGATAAACCACCCGACTGCTGGGCTTATAACCACTTGGAGTGGTAGCCAGCTAACTCCTCCTACACTTTAAAACTATGTAGGCAAGTCAAATGACACTACAAGATAATTAGGTTGTCATTATTTAGAAAGAAGCTAAAGTCCTTAAACCCACTCCCTAAAGAGACTAGAAAATGAGTGGTATGAGTAATGACTTAGTCTAATGCAAATATTTTCAAATTTTATTTGTATTTGACACTTCATTTTGACAAAATCCATAGGATTTTTTGTATGCATAAATGATGAAATGAGTTATGGGCTAAATCAAGAGAGAAGAGTCGGTAGAAGTTGCTCTCATTGGTCAAACAATTCCCATGCGTCTGCTAGAATGGAGGCCCTCATTTTGTAAGAGTGGTAGAAGATGCATGCATGGTATTAGACATACAACCATATAGCTAAGGGTTTGCTAAATCTTTTAATTATCTTGATTTAACAACTAGGCTTTATGTAAGGTTATAAGTTATTTAGAAATTTAATTATGAGTTGTAGTTGGGTAAAAGATTTATTTTTCCCTAAGAGCCTAATCGCATCTAGGCCATACAACAAACACCAATCATAAAGAAACTTTGAAAAGACATGTAATTTCTAATGCATGAAATAAATAAAAAATCAAACATTTTATAGCTAACACAAAAGAATAAAAGGTCATGCGGTCGGGTATCATCGTACAACTCAAAAAGAAAAATGGGTAGCCGAGCTCTACCCTTATACAACCTAGATTATAAAAGAATAATTACAATTAAGGATGAATACATTCTATGGGGTCTTCATCTTCATTCTTCATGTCTCCTTCATTTCTTCATATCTCCATTTGATTTAATTTTCTCCACTTAAAAGGCATCACATGGCCTCCCAGGACAAAGCCTTCTTTCCAATGCTCATCCTTATCCCCCCATAACACTAATCTATATTCCTAATTGCAAAATTACATTTAAATGGAAAGAGTAAATATAACTACACCTATAAAATAGAGGTTAGCTAAACATACATTCCTCCCAAGCAATTATATTTATAATTTGGACTTAGCACCCTGCACATGGGTAACCAATCCCACCTGTCCTAGCTTGGATTATGCTTAAGGGCTTAAGCAACCTTGAAAGAGAGAATTTATATTTATTTATCAGTGGCTCCTTAAGCATAATCCCCTATAGAAAACATGATTAAGCTAATCATGGCCAAACATCCAGCCTACAAAACATACACCCTAAAATCCAGTCTAAAATATTACATCACAAAAAAAAACATACATCATTCCATACACTGCCCTAACATAAAGTTAAAAGTGGTGACTTAATTCTAAGGTGTGTGTATTATGGCTTGTGTGGTATTCCTTAACTAAGCTTTAGAGTTAAGATTTTCTAAGTGTAGAAAGATTCAATTTAAAGGGTGGTTTAACTTTAAGTGATTTAATTGATTTGTATGTTTTATTTAATATTTTCTTTTATTTCACTTGGTATATACTTAACAACTAAGTGTTATAAAGACAAGAAAAGAGAGGATCACCCTCTTTTATCCCTACCTTAAGCCACATCTAAAGCATATTAATTAAACAATTCTCTTTAATGAATGGCTTATTGCATATTTTAATTAATCCTAAGTTTAGGTTCACTTTAAATAATCTCATTCAATAAGAAAGGCAATGTTTGTTCATTTATTTCCATCATATGTAGCATGCACATGATTAAGTCCTAAACATATCTATGCATACAATATATTTTTGGCACACTTAAATGCAGGATGCACGAATGAATTTTATAGAAAAAAGAGGATTCTCGTTCATTAGCAAAATAAACATTCAAATGTATGAAAGTTCTAAGCAAGTACTTTGCCATTATTTTCCACCAGGGGGGTGAGGTAAGAACCTCCTTGGGGCTACTTAAACCATGCATCCCTATGTCTAGACTAGATATACCGCTATTCTTAAATACATATGAGTGCACAAACAACTATCTAATGGAAATCATGCAAAATTGTATTTAATTTAATTGATTTATTTTTTGTGAATGAACTAAAGCTTTATCAAATTCTAATGTTAGGATGCATAAGAATGAAATCAAATGGGTACGTTGCCAATGTTTTGCACTAGGGGAGTGAGGTAGGAACCTCCTTGGGGCTACTTAAAGTCGTGCATCCCCGAAATGTCTAAACTAATATACCCACTAACATTTGTACTTATGCAAATCAACATATGAATGAAAGAAAGGAACTTCACTTCATACACTAAGCTTATATTCACATGCACCTCCTATGTATGTATATCTAATGTCACAACATGTATTATTATTCATTAATAAGCTTTTCAAAATACATTTGAGATTTAATAATGATAATAGCCACATATTTTAATTAAGTCAACACATGCAAATTTGACATAAAAGAAACCATTTATTTTAATTGATTTTTGAAAGAAATGAATGCATGATTATAAGTGGCATACAGCATTTTAATTTTCCATAAGCATGTAATTTCTTTCATTCTAACTAATTCCTAAGAACAATCATATTAAATAAGCTTATTTAAAATAAACCAAAGTTTCTTATTCTTATTAAGTTATTTTTGGATGTTTGATTTGATTTGGAGAAATAGGAGATTCAATCATTTGCTGCTCCTAACCCATTCCCATGTTTATTAATTAATTTGATTCAATGAAAAGATAATTAGGTGAATTTTATGTATTAATTAAGTTATGATATGAATTAAATCAATTAATTAACCCTTACCTATGTTACCTTAAAATAATTAACAAATTAATTGTGGGCCAACATGGTATGCACATGAGTTGGAATTTAAATCATCAATGACCCTAAGAAATAAAAGGCCCAATTGGCTCACAATTAGTGGTTAATTAGATTAAAGAACTTAATTAAGTACTCTTATGGCTTTCCCACACATGTAGGTTAGCCATACTTTTCTTAAATAGTTTTAGGTTATTAAACATCTAAAGATTTACCCAAGAAACTTAATTAGATGAGATTTGGAATGATTATGATTTACTTTGTTTAATTAAGCCATTTTAATTAATGAATTAAACCATTAATTAGTCCCAAATTAATTAGTTTCAAGTCAAGTGAAATGAGCTTAGGGAAAAGAATGGGAAAGAGGTCCCAATATCATTCCTCATGTCCATTCATTGTTATACAATGATTAGCAAGTTTAATTAATCATTTCTTCACTATTCAACATTTTAATGAATCACCTAATTAATTGAGAAAGTAATTAAGGATAAGATAACCAATTTTCCTAATTAAGCAAGCAATAAATCCCAAGAAAATTATGGAAGGCAGAGTTCATCCCATTAATCAACCTCAAAAAGTTTGTAATTAATGACTTGAGTAATTAGGGAGTAATTAAGCTAATTAAGTTTTCAATAAAACCCAAATTAAGCCTTAATTACTATTCAAAATCTATTAAAAATTTTTTTATTAAATTTTCTTTCGAAATACCTTTGAAATATGAATTTATTTGTATTATTTTTATTTTTATATGATTTTTCAAATTTTTAGTTGATTTAATTGATTTTTCATGATTTTTTTGAAGTCCATTAATTTATTTTTGCTAAAATAGACCATTTGAGCTTCAGAATGTAATATCTTCCTATCCAAAAAAAATTTTGACTTCAATATTTTATGATGGGAGCATTTTAACTTTAGTTTCAATCCCTGAAAATTTCAACTTACTCTGAGGTACATTTTTACTGTAATTAATGAAATTTAATTTTCACTAAAACATAAATTAAGCCCATAATATTTAGCAAAATTTGGGGATTTTAGGTTTGTTGGATTTTTCCCAGAAATATGGATCCAATGAGCCCTTCTTTACAATTTTTAGTTAAGTATTTTATTTTCTATGAATTTTTGAAGTTTCAGGTGATTCAACTAATTTATAAAATCTAAAAATCCTTAATTTCCTACTTAACATAGTCAGCATTGTGCGGCGTGTGACGCAATGATTTCCACATGGTGATGCATGATTGGCTTATGATTCGTGGTGCCCACGACACTGCGAATGGGCGGCGGCCACGCCGAGTGGAAACTAGATGGCGATGTCATTCACTATTCGATTACAAATCGGATGGTCCATATTTGATCCACAGGATCAGAGGACAAAAATAGGTAGATCTAGTGCATAATCTTCGTCGATCCCCACACGGATGGGGATTCTTTCCAATCAGCAAAATCAATGGGAAAAATTGGGAAATCATGAAAAAACTCGAAAATGAGGTCCAATTAGGCTCGATTTCACATAGATCTTTGCCATAAAACTTTTATTTCGTATTAAGATTCTATAAAATAAAGAATACAAGGTTTTTTTACAGAACATTCATAAAATCGCATGAAAATCATAACAAAATAAGAAATCCTAAGGCCAGCTATGGGTTTTCTTGAATGTTACCTCACTGGGCATGATTTTGATGGTGATGTTTATCTGAGCATGCTCTTGAGTGGTGGAAGAAGCCTTAGAATGAGCCTAGACCTTTGCCTTCACTTCATAATAATGTATCTACCAGTGGTCGCCATTTCCTCACTGAAATCCACTTGATTTTTGGTGGTTTTGCTCAAAAATCAAGTGAGAATCTTTGTTGGTTGGTTTGGGAGCTCTAGGGCTTGGAAATGAGAGTGGGAGAATGAGAATAAAGATCTTTATTTTTTGTGCTTTGGTTTTGGCTGAAATCCCTTTTCATTTTTGATTTTTGGCTACAAATGGGTGTCCTTGGCTTGGGGTGGTTGGAAATGGAAGAGAATCATCCTAGGTGGCTCATTTTGGTTGGCTAAGGTATGGGAAGTGGCTGCCATGTAGAAAAAATGGGTGTCTTAGCAAGGGTAGGTGGAAGTCCTTCATGCCGAGTGTTCCAATGGAAAAGGTGAGGTGAATTCACCTCCCCATGAGTCATGGCTACCCCAACCACCTCTTAGGTTAGATGATTAGTGTCCTTGGTGCCTAGGTGGACCAATGGATGAGTGCCAAGTGGCTAAGGAAAAGAAATGACTATTTAGGCAAGTGTCTTTTCTCATGGGATACCCTTGACCTAAGGGAAAAGTTTTAATTTAGTATTAGATTTGATTTGAGCAGATTTGAAATGAGTTAAAAGTAAGTTGGACCAAATTTCATGTCATTTAGAGTTCATTTAGTTTAATTTGGGTCGATTTGACCCATTTAGGCC
Organism: Cymbidium sinense; assembly: GCA_021442155.1. Taxonomy (NCBI): domain Eukaryota; kingdom Viridiplantae; phylum Streptophyta; class Magnoliopsida; order Asparagales; family Orchidaceae; genus Cymbidium; species Cymbidium sinense. The sequence continues at coordinate 25,750 of JAKCPB010001715.1, forward strand.
AAATTGGGTCAAATCAGGTTAGGTTGACCAATTTGTCAAATTGGGTCAAACCAAGGATTGGATCATGTTCGAATGACCATTTGGAGTGCATTGGTTCAATTGGTTTTAATCAATTTGGTTTAATTTATATTTAATATGGATTTTGGCTAATTTGATCCTTTAGGTCAATTTAGGCTAAGTTGAGTTAGGTTGACCAATTGGTCAAATTGGGCTCAATTATGGCTTTGGTCAAGTTCAATAATCAATTTGGAATGAACTTGAGCCATTGGTTGCAATCAATTTGATTTTGGTTATAATTTGGCTAGTTTGGGTTCATATGGGTTAAAGGGTTGACTTGGTCAACAGGCTAGGTTGACTTGGTTTGACCCAATCCATGATAATTGATTAACCTAGAATGATCAACAATCATGACATGAAGTTTGGATTAGCTTAATTCACTCTGATTTGAATTGAATTGGATTTTGGTTCATGTAGGTCAAATTGGACACTTTGGGTCAAGTGAGCCAATTCAGTTTAGTTGGCTTGATTTTGAGTTGAGTTTGATTAGTTGAGTTTATATATGGATTTGAGATTGACATATAAATTCAATTGCAATTGGTTTTGGTTCAAATGAGTTTTGATTCATTTGAATATTTCAAGTCAAATGGGCTAGGTTGGGTTTGACTTGAGTTGATTTTGATTTTGCTTGATGATTGTAGTTTTTGTTTATATTTGGCTAAATGATTGAAGGAATGATTGATTCATGAGAAAATCCATTTATTTTGGCTTGATTTAGATAGGATTTGGCCAAGTCCAAGAAATTGTCTTAAAAGGCTTGAATTGGGTTTTAGTTTAATTTTTGATTTGGTTTTGGATATTTGAATTTATATTTCATATATATTTGGGAATATAGATGAAGAAATATAAGATCTATGAAAAAATCACTTGAGTTTGGAGTGATTTGGAAGCAATTTTGACCAAGCTTAAGGATGTAGGTCAAAAGGGCTTAAGTAGGGAATTGATTTAGTTTGATTTATTTTTGGTCATTGGAAGGTGGGTTTCATTTATATTTATGAGTATAAATGAAGGAGTAATTTGCTTATAAATAAACTAATTGATTTTGGGTTGATTTATATAAGATTAGGCTAAGTCATTGGAGGTAGATTCATATGGATTAAAAAGAGTTTTGATTGGATTTGTATTTAGTTTGGTTTAGTTTTGGCTATTTGAGTTTATATCTCATTTATGTTTGGGAATATAAATGAAGATATAAATGAATCATGAAGAGATCAATCAAATTTGGGTTGAATTGGGTGGAAGATTTGGCTAGGTTTATGGAATTCAACCATATGGCTTTGAGGGGATTTTGATTTTGGATTTGATTATAGTTCTAATCATTTGGATTTGAATTTAGATTTGGATTTGGTAAATGATTGAGGGATTGAACTGATCTTGGAGATAGTCAATTGAATTTGGATTGATTTGAATTTGGTTAAGGCTAAGTCCATAAGATGATATCAAAGGGCTTAGGAAGGGTTTTGATTTTTGATTTGATTATGGGTTTCAATCATTTGGTTTGGAATTTGGATTTAGATTTGGTATTTAAGTTGAATTTAAGGTTTGGTTTGAGAAGGAAAGTATGGATTGGGTTTAGGCCACAGGGTAGGCAAGTCTTCCTAAGTCCCTAGGGCACAACATATTCTAGTAGCTAACTCTTCTAAGTCTCTAGGCTTAGGATAAGTGTTTACTTAATCACTAGAAGTGTCTTAAGACTAAGGAGCTCTTAGTGTCTATAAGAGTCCTAGATCTATGATGAGGAAGTTGAGAACTCACTACAAAAGTGATGTCAACATCCGGGAAGAAAAATAACCTACCTGGTTAGCTAGCTTCATCCCAGTTAAGAAAAAGAATGGCCAAATTCACATATGCATCGATTTTATGGATTTAAATAAGGCATGTCCAAAAGATGAATTTTCACTACCAATCCCAGACTTGATGGTGGACATTGCCTCATCTCATGCAATCTTCTCTTTCATGGATGGCTCATCTGGATATAACCAAATAAAGATGGCTCTTAAAGATGAAAGCGTGCTTTTAGAACCCCGATGTCTATTATAAGGTCATGCCTTTCAGCCTTAAAATGCAGTGCTACATACCAACAAGGTACGACTCGAATCTTTGATGAACTCATTCATCATCAAGTCAAGTGCTATGTCGATGATCTAGTGGTCAAAAGTAGAGAAAAGGAAGACCATCTCTTTGACTTGAGTAGTTTTTTGAAGTTAAGACAATTTAACCTTCAAATGAACCCCCAAGTATGCATTGAGTAGCGGAAAATTTCTTTGGTTTTTATCCAACACCAGGAATCAAAATGATCCCAGAAGATTAAGGCTATATTAGAAATGCCACGCCTAAAAGTTTAACTCAACTTAGATCATTATAAGGGTAGTTGGCATATCTAAGATGTTTTAGATCCAACTTATCAAGAAGATGTCAGACATTCTCAGCACTTGTCAAAAAGGATGCTAAGCTCAAGTGGGACGACAAGTGTGAGCATGCCTTCAAAGACATCAAACATTACCTAAAGACATCACCGGTTCTAGTAGCCCCTATCCCGGGTAAGCCGCACATACTTTACGCTACTTCATTAAATGACTCCCTTAGTGCTTTGTTAGCCCAACCCAATGATGAAGGGAAGGAAAACATATTCTTCTAGCTCACCAATCATCTAATCCCTATTAAGGCTAATTATCAACCCATTGAGAAGCATTGCCTAGCTTTATTCTTTGCATCCCAAAAGCTACATCACTACATGATTCCTCAAAGGTGAATTTAATCTCTAAGATCAATCCACTACAGTATCTCATGACACAGCCTAGTCTATCAAGATTTTTGGCATGATGGTCCATGATCCTCTCATAGTTTGACATTACCTTTGTACCCCTCTGTGCAGTGAAAGGACAAGCGCTAGCTGATTTCTTAGTAACACACCCACTCGCTCACTAGTGTTGATCTCCCAATGAACAAATCATGAACTTAGGGTATACTAGAATTCACTATTTATAGATGTACATTGATGGTGCGGCTTTCTCTCAAAGAGGAGAAGAACCACAATCTACTATTCTAGGAAGAGCAGGGGTAGGAATATTTCTCTTAATTTTCTACCACAAAGTGATGAGATTCTCATATCATATGTCCAATCCTTGCACCAACAATGAAGCCGGATATGAGGCTTTGATTGCCAGTCAGTTAGCCGTTACTCTAATCATCTAGAACATCAACATCTTCGGGGACTCTTAGCTAGTTATCAACCAAATCATTGGGTCCTATAAGGTTATAAAGCCCAAGCTCCATCACTACCATAAGTACACCATAGAGTTGTTGGCCCAAATCCTAGAGGTTACCATTTATAAGATTCCTCAAGGAGAGAACGCCATAGTGTATACTTTAGCCAAGCTTGCCAAGGAGTTGGCATGTCCAGAGGATGAGTCCATATCAATAAAGGTCCAAAATAGAGAAGTCTTATCCCTTATTGATATTGAACTCATCAAAAAGTACTCTCTTGAAGGGGAGGTTTCCATTGCCAAGAAAGATGAGGAGTTATATTGGAGGAAACCATTCATGGATTACCTAAATAATGGCAAACTACCACAAGAGAAGTCTCAACTCCATCACATGAAGCAGAGAGCACTTTCCTACACTCTTTTGGATGGTTTCTTGTACAAACAGTCTTTCGATCATATATGGTTATGTTGTTTAGACAAGCACGAAGCCTGCAATATTGTGATTGATGTACACTCAGGATTATGTAGAGCCAACTAATCTGGTCTGAAGATGAAAGCCAAGATCAAGAGACTAGGATACTACTGGCCATCGATGATCAAAGATTGCATGGATACAGCTAGGCGATGCCACCAATCTCAAATACACAATGTCATCCTACACTAACCACCCAACATTCTACATCCTACATTGGATTTATGGCCATCCAAGTGTTGGGGTACCAAATAGTCCGATTGATCCTCCAACTTTTAAGGGTCATCGTTCATCTTACTACTACTTTTGAAATGGGTGAAGGTGATGCCGAGAGGTCATAGCTCAAAGATGTGCTTTAATTTTTAAGAACTAAATCATATATAGGTTGATTGATGATGATTATATCGATACCGCACTTCAAAAGCACCCAGATCAACAACTTTTCCCAGAGACACAATATAGGTTAGAGATATTCTACCATCAACTACCCGAGGGAAATGGCTTAGCAGAAGCCTTCAACAAAACTCTTATCCAAATATTGAAGAAGCCCCTCGATAATAACAAGTGATAGTGGCATGAACAGATAGTTGAAGCCTTATGGGCCTACCACTCCATATATAGAACTCCAACTCAGTCTACTCCTTTCTCCTTAGTGTATGGGTCCAAAGCTATTCTACCAATAGAAGTCAAACTCCCATCACTAAAGATAGCTGTGGCTAACAAAATCACAATAAAGTAGAATGCCATGTTGTGGTTAGAAGAGCTCGAAGGTTTGGAAGAGATAAGCATGCGGGCATGGAAAAACCTTGAGTTATATAAAGCTAAAATGATTCAATCTCACAACACATTGGTCTGTCCTAGAGCTTTTCAAGTAGGAGAGCTTATTTTAGTTCTAAGGAAACTGATTATTGCCTGTCATAAGATGGGAGGCATGTTTGAACCCACTTGGGAAGCCCCTTTTGCCATTGTGAAAGCCTACTTAGGAGGATCTTATCAGCTTATTAATCATAAGGGAGAGTGCCCAATACTTTCAATCAATGGGCTCTACTTAAAAAAATGTTATAAATCATGTTTGAAAGTAATTATCATCAATGAAAATTCCATTTTGAATTCAATATCTTCTATGTTGAAAGTATTCTTGTTTGCAAATCCGCTACGATGTGTTTAGGGTAGGTGTAAGGAACTCGAGTAGCATCATATCCTTCATCGACACAACACAAACACAAACAATGCACAAACATATAAAATAAACAAATTTCTTTTATCTCGGGCTACTCTGAGTTGAGAGAACGCCCCCAGCGGCACTCACTCAGTAGCTGTTCTAGGTCGGGTTGACGTGCTACCCTACTAGTATGTTACTCTAGTGGCCTTCTTGCTTTGGAGGATGTAAGTAAGCTACACTTTCCTTTCTTACTTGGCCACTACACATGGATGAGCACCTTGTTAGTTTGGTAGGCCTTACTGCATGCCCGATAAGATACCTCATGTTGCCTTCATTTAAAAGGATGTGAGTTTTCTATGCTTTCTTCTTGGATTAGCCTTCGTGCACTAAATGGGTTGAGTATATTTGATGTTTAGGATAAGTCCCCGACTCCTTTCCTCTTGACTACTTCAAGTTTGGGTCCAGTCCTTCCTTAGGGCTCCCTGCTTAGTAGTCACTCTAGGTCAAATAGCATCTGTCCCACTGATGAAAAATTATCCCGATGATCAATTATTCTAAGAAAGTTATAAACGTGCATGCTTTCTTTCCATATTGATCATTGGAAACTGATGGGAACCTTAGGTTGGTTGGTTCTCACTATGCTGATAGATACACCACTTATGCTGACGGATACATCCCTAGCACCTCCCACAGGGCACTATATTTTGATCACATCTTTTGACCCCATTTAGACACTAGGGTTAGTATTGGATTGGACTTCTCCTTTCCTAAATCCCCTGGTTAGAGAATTTATTCTATGGATGTGCAGATTCTCCTTGGTCAATAAATGAGATAGGTCAAGGCTGACATAGCCCCTTCTCAGTGAGGTTCCTCGTACACCAACAGGGTCCACGTAAACATATAAAGAAAAAATATATTCACTTGTGGATTAGGAGGACACCCCTAGTGGTACCTTTTCTCAAGCAGGCATCCTATCTTTAGGGTAGTCTTAGCAAAACTCTCTATAGGAATTGACTAACTACTCTTGAGTTGATATAAGTCCCTAGTAGCATTCACTCAGTAGTTGCCCCTAAGTCAGTTGATTTGTGTTACAACAGGTCGTGGTTGTTCCCTACTTTTAGATGTAAGTGCATGCCTTCTTCCTAGCATATCTATTGCACACTGAAAGGCAACCCCTTAGGTTGGCTAGCTCTACCCCTCGGCCAGGAGACTATCTCCTTAGATTTATAAATCTGAGATAGGACAAGTATGATATAGCTCCTTCTCAGTGGATCCATTACACACCGACATGGTCCATAAATTAAATCTATAAATTTTGATTGAGTTCACATCCCCAATGGATATGCTATTTTGAAATCAAACTAAGCCAAACAAACCATATCAAATCACATGAAATTAATATAAAATTAATCCTGACTACTTTTGAGTTGACATATGTCCCAGTGACATTCAGAGTCACCTCGAGTTCAATTTGTTGTGCATCAAGGTCACCCAGTGGTTGTTCCTTGCTTTAGAAGATGTAAGTCTATGCCTTCTTCTAGCAACCATTGCACAGAAGGCAACCTCTTAGGTTGGCTAGCTCTACCCGAGTCGACTATCCCTTTGGATTTGTAAACTTGAGGTAGGTCAAGGCTAATATAGCCCCTTCTCAATGGGTCCATTGCACACTGACAAAGTTAATACATTAACTCAGATTAAATTAAACCTAATCTGATTTTTCCCAGTGGAGTTAAATCATACCCTTCTCCCTAGTGGAGCCCCAAATCATATATAAATAAGTCAAGCAAATAGATCAAATTGAAAACCAACCTCTCTAGTGGAGCCAAATTAAACCAACTCCCATAGTGTAATCTAAATCTAAGAAATCCAACCAAACTTTTATTTCCAGCAGATACATCCCCAAACAAGTCTATGAAATCAAACTCAAATCCCAACCCTCAGTGGATAGCCTAAGTCTACTTCCCTAGTGGAAGGTTCATATACCCAATCCCAGTGGACTCGAGCCCATATGTCTAGCAGATATGCCTCCACATTAATTAAAATTAAACAAATTAAATTTGATTCGATCTTAATCATCGATGGATTATAGATTCTTATTCCCAACCAATCTTCTTTCCAGAAGTCATATAATCAAATCAAATTCAAACTTTATCCCCAATAGATTTTCTTCTTCTATGCCCTCGACATAGACCCCACACATGTCATGTCCAATGCATGTGTGATCCCCTAGCGGATCTCCCTCCATGTCATTAACATGGAATTCTCATCAAATCTTATTTCTTTTCTTATGCACACCTTTAATACTTCATACAAAATAAAATGTATTCATTCTAATTACATCATCTTAACATTATAATCAACATTTTATGATTTATGAATGTGCAAGCTCAAACTAACTATATAACATCATGTTAATTCTATTAGAAATGGTACAAAATAGCATAATTTTGGTGTTGCTTCTTGGAGTGTGCCATCAATTTGGCCAACTTTTTCCATCTCAACCTTCAAATTAACATTTTTGTGAGTTTTGACCCAATGTATTATAACAAAAGTAAAACATACTAAAATGTACAATAACATTTAGTAACACAACACCACATTCATATATATGTGAAGTTATACTGTTACGTATGTTATATTTTAATATGCTTTCATATAATATATTATCTTACATTACACCTTAAAATGAATCACTTTAAGCAAAAAATTTGTAAAATTTGGTTGAAGAATGAACATTTATTTTGAATGCAAAATTCCATTCCTTTGATTAAATGACACACCATAGCACACCCCTGATGTTCACTAAAGCTTCCCTTAAATTTGGCCAAATCCATCATCTCAACCTATATATTAGTATTTTATGAATTATACTAGTACAAACTCTACTACATCATACTATAACAAACTAAAATATGCTAAAAAATAAGTAACAATACACTGGTATGCTATAATGCATGATGCTACACTATGTTATGGCATCCTATATTATAATACACTATAACATATTATACTATATTATATTGCATATCACATCACAAGGGATTGTTTAAGATAAAAAATCATAAAATTAGTTTAAACAATAAAAAAGCTATATATTTTAGTCGTATCACTTACATATTTTAAATTGAAATAATATATTATGATGTCATGCTCTATTTATTATGAATTTGGCCAAATTTCACCATTTTAAAGTCTAAAACAACATTTTTTATAAACAATGCTAGTGTAGGCTTGACTGCATGATTGTAAAATACTAAAAGAATTTAAAATCTGAGAATAATATATTATGATATATGATGCTATACTATGCTACAACATTTAATATTTATTTTGAACATAAAATCTTACTTTTAGACTACAAGTGGTGTAGCACACCTTGATATAATAACCTAATTCCCACTTCAAATTTAACAAATTTCATCATCTAATTTATTAAATCAATATTTTTATGATTTATATTAATATAGACTATAGGGAAATACCATAATATACTAAAACATTTCAAAACATCATATGACATCCAAAAATACATCACTGCATGCTCAAATATATGATGCTACATTATATTATAATATTTGGTATTATAATATGATTTAAGGTTAGGGTTTAGGGTATATAAATCTCTAATAGTCAAGGAAAGTCTCTTAAAGACATTTTCTTTATATTAAGGATTTAGGTTTAGGTTTTAGGGTTTAGGGTTAGGGTTTAGGGTTAGTTTAGGGTTTATGGTTTAAGTTTAGTTTAGGGTTAACAATTAGATTAGGGTTTGGGGTTTAGGTTTTAGGGTTTAGGGTTGTTAGTTTTAGGGTTTAGGGTTTATGGTTTTAGGGTTTAGGGTTTAGGTTTAGGGTTTTAGGGTTTAGGTTTAGTGTTTAGGGTTTAGGGTTTAAGGTTTAGGTTTTAGGGTTTAGGGTTTTTAGGATTTATGGTTTAGGGTTTAGGATTTAAGTTATAGGTTTAGGGTTTAAGTTTTAGTTTAGGGCTTAGGGTTTAAAGTTTATGGATTTTTTTAACAGAGAATAAATTTATATTCAACATTTCTTCTTTTCAATTTCATTAACCAAGTAGCACCCTAAGTTTTCTAAGACACAAGCGACGACATAGATAAAAAATGAGCACCCATAGAGAAAATCAAATACCCTAGATAAGTAGAACCATCTCTACTATAAAACATACATAAGCGATCAAATCAAATGGTTCTTCATTTCTCTAGTTCCCAGAACCACCACCTCTCAGTGGAGATCCATCATATCCCGATCTCTCCCTCACCACCATGGTTGTAACCTCCATCGCTCCTCCGCCTCCATAACCATCTGCTCCACTACCACCTCCATATCCACCGGCACCTCTAGATCCCCACCCGATAGCGCTATGCCTTTGCCTCCTAGATCTAGGTGAGCACGGTTGATGGTGATGTTCCTGTTGTCAAGGTTCTACCCATTCTTAGGGTTTAGGGTTAGTTAAGGGTTTAGGGTTCATTTAGGGTTTAGTGTTTAGGGTTTAGGGTTAGTTTAGGGTTTATGGTTTAGGGTTTGGGGTTTGGTGTTTAGGGTTTTGTGTTATAGGTTTTAGGGTTTAGGGTTTAGGGTTTAGGGTTTAGGGTTTTAGGGTTTAGGGTTTAGGGTTTAGGGTTTAGGGTTTAGGATTTAGGGTTTAGGGTTGTAGGTTTAGGGTTTAGGGTTAGTTTTAGGGTTTAAGGTTTAGGGGTTTTTTTAAATTAAATAAACTAGTAGGTTTAGGTTTATTTAGTTTATTTTTTATTTATTTGATTTGATTTAATTTTTTTTATTTAGTTTAGTTTATTTATTTTAGTTTGGGTTTTTTTATTTTAGTTTATTTTTTTATGTTTAGGTTTATTTTTTAGTTGAGTTTTATTTTTATTTTATTTTTTAGGTTTAGGTTTTATCTTTTATTTTTATGGTTAGGTTTAGGTTTCTATTTTATTTTTTTAGATCTAAGTTTTAGGTTTTTATTTTAGGTTTATGTTTAGGTTTTCTTTTTTTAGTTTCAGTTTAAGTTTATTTTTAGTTTATTTTATTTTATTTAGTTTAGGTTTAAGTTTAGGTTTAAGTTTAGTTTATTTTAGGTTTAGGTTTAGGTTTTATTTTATTTTTGTTTATTTTATTTTTATTTTAGTTTTAGGTTTTTTTTTTAGTTTAAGGTTTAGCATTTATTTTTTATATATTTTAAAGTTTTATTTTTAGGTTTATTTTTCATGTTTAAGTTTTTATTTATTTTATTTTTATTTTAGATTTAGTTCTTATTTTATTTTTGGTTTTTATTTTTTAGTCTTATTTAGGTTTTTATTTATTTTATTTTAGTTTAGTTTTATTTTTATTTATTTTTTTTAAGTTTAGGTTTAGGTTTTAGTTTATGTTTTTTATTTTATTTTGATTTAGGGTTTTTATTTATTTAATTTTTAGGTTTTATTTAGTTTAGGTTTTAGCTTTTTAGGCTTTAGGGTTAGTTTATGGTTTAGGGTTTAGGGTTTGAGGTTTAGGGTTTAGGGTTTAGGGTTTAGAGTTTACATTTTAGGTTTAGGGTTTAAGTTTTAGTTCAGGGTTTAGGGTTTATAGTTTTTTTAATAGAGGACAAATTCAAATTCAACATTTCTTCTTTTGGATTTCATCAACCAAGTAGCACCCCAAGTTTTCAATGATGCAAAGGATGACATAGATTTAAAATGAGCACCCATAGAGGAAATCAAAAGCCCTAGGTAGAGCCATCTCTACTATAAAGAAAAAGTTCCATAAGCAACAGATCAGATCGGTCATTCTCCAATTTCTTCAGTTCCCCTCAGAACCACCATCGCCTCTCGAGTAGCGGGATCCACCATCATATCCCGATCTCTCCCTTCGCTACCACCATAGTTGTGACCTTAGCTCCTCCTCCATAACCACCATTTGCTCGACCACCACCTCCATATCCATAAGCACCTCAGATCCCCACCATCACCAATGTCACCTTCACCTCCACCAAATCTAGGCTGGATTAGCGGTGATGTTCTCATCAGGTTTGCCTTATTATGGTTAGTTTAAGGTTTAGGGTTAGTTTAGGGTTTAGGGTTTATGGATAGTTTAGGGTTTATGGTTTAGGGTTTGGTGTTTAGGGTTTAGGGCTGTAGGTTTTAGGGTTTAGGGTTTAGGTTTATTTTTAGTTGAGTTTTATTTTTATTTTTATTTTTTAGGTTTAGGTTTTATCTTTTATTTTTAGGGTTAGGTTTAGCTTTTTATTTTATTTTTTTAGATTTAGGTTTTAGGTTTATTTTTAGGTTTTCTTTTTTTAGTTTCGGTTTAGGTTTATTTTTAGTTTATTTTATTTTATTTAGTTTAGGTTTAGGTTTAGGTTTAAGTTTAGTTTATTTTAGGTTTAGGTTAGTTTATTTTATTTTATTTATTTTATTTTATTTTAGGTTTAGTTTTAGTTTAGGGTTTAGCTTTTATTTTTATATATTTTTAAGTTTTATTTTTAGGTTTATTTTTCATGTTTAAGTTTTTATTTATTTTATTTTTATTTTACGTTTAGTTCTTATTTTATTTTGGTTTTCTATTTTCTTAGTCTTGTTTAGGTTTTTATTTATTTTATTTTAGTTTAGTTTTATTTTTTATTTATTTTCTTTTTATGTTTAGGTTTAGGTTTAGGTTTTAATTTATGTATTTATTTTATTTTGATTTTTTTTTATTTATTTAATTTTTAGGTTTTATTTAGTTTAGGTTTAGGTTTTAGCTTTTAGGCTTTAGGGTTAGTTTATGGTTTGGGGTTTAGGGTTTGAGGTTTAGGGTTTAGGGTTTAGGGTTTAAGGTTTAGAGTTTACGTTTTAGGTTTAGGGTTTAAGTTTTAGTTCAGGGTTTAGGGTTTACAGTTTTTTTTAAAGAGGACAAATTCAAATTCAACATTTCTTCTTTTCAATTTCATCAACCAAGTAGCAAGTTTTCAATGATGCAAGTGATGACATAGATTAAAATGAGCACCCAGCAAATCAAAAGCCCTAGATAAGTAGAACCATCTCTATAAAGAAAAGTTCCATAACAGTCAGTGGTCATTCTCCAGTTTCTTAAGTTCTCATCAGAACCACCATCGCCTCTTGAGTAGGAGGATCCACCATCATATCCCCAATCTCTCCCTCCACTACCACCATAGTTGTGACCTCCATCGCTCCTCCACTTACCACTTTGCTCGACCACCACCTCTATATCCATAAGCACCTCAGATCCCCACCATCACTACAATAGCTCACTTTCCTTCACCTCCGATTCTAGGAGCCTAGTTGGGTGATGTTCCCATCAAGGTTACCCATTAAGGTTTAGGGTTAGTTTAGGGTTTAGGGTTTAGGGTTAGTTTAGGGTTTAGGGTTTAGTTTTTAGGGTTTAGGGTTTATGGTTTTTTAGGGTTTAGGGTTTAGGGTTTAGGGTTTAGGGTTTAGGGTTTGGTTTTAGGGTTTAGGGTTTTAGGGTTTAGGGTTATAGGTTTAGGGTTATAGGTTTAGGCTTTAGGGTTTAGGGTTTAGGGTTTAGGGTTTGTGGTTATTTTTTTTTAAAATTAGGTAAACTGGTAGGTTTAGATTTATTTAGTTTATTTTTTTATTTGAGTTTATTTTATTTTTTTTATTTTTATTTAGGTTTATTTTTTATTTTTATTTAGCTTAGTTAATTTATTTTAGGTTAATTTATTTTATTTTAGGTTTTTTATTTGAGTTTATTTTTTTAAGTTTAAACTTATTTTTTAGTTGAGTTTTATTTTTATTTTATTTTTTAGGTTTAGGTTATATCTTTTATTTTTAGGTTTAGGTTTTTATTTTAGTTTTTTAGGTTTAGGTTTTAGGTTTTATGTTAGGTTTATTTTAGGTTTTATTTTTTTTTTGGGTTAAGGTTTATTTTTAGTTTACTTTATTTTATTTAGTTTAGGTATATGTTTAGGTTTAAGTTTAGTTTATTTTAGGTTTAGGTTTAGGTTTTATTTTATTTTGTTTATTTTATTTTTATTTTTGGTTTACTTTTTTTTTAGTTTATGGTTTAGCTTTTATTTTTTATTTATGTTTAGGTTTATTTTTTTAGTTTAGGTTTTTATTTTGTTTTTATTTATTTTATTTTAGGTTTATTTTATTTTTACTTTAGGTTTAGTTCTTATTTTATTTAGATTTTTTATTTCTTAGTTTAGTTTAGGTTTTTATTTATTTTATTTTAGTTTAGTTTTTATTTTTTATTTTGTTTTCTTTTTAGGATTAGGTTTATGTTTATGTTTAGATTTAGGTTTTAGTTTATGTTTCTATTTTATTATATTTTATTTATTTTATATTTAGCTTTTATTTAGTTTAGGTTTAAGTTTTTAGCTTTCTAGGGTTTAAGTTTAGTTCAGGGTTTAGGGTTTAGGGTTTAGAGTTTAGGTTTTAGGCTTAGGGTTTAAGTTTTCTATTTAGGGTTTAGGGTTTATGGTCTAGGGTTTAAGGTTTTTTTTAATAGATAAAAAAATTCAAAGTCAAAATTTTTTATTTTTGATTTCATCAACCAAGTAGCACCTCAAATTTTCTATGACACAAGCAATGACATAGATAAAAAATGAGCACCCACAAAGAAAATCAAAAACCTTGGATAAGTACAATCATCTCTACTATAGAGATAAAGTCCCATAAGCAATAGGATCGGCATTCTTGGTTCTTGTTCCCATCAAAACCACCGCCTCAGTAGCCGGATCGCCATCATATCCTCGATCTGCCTCACACCACCATGTAACCTCATCTCCGCCTCCATAGCCACCACCTTTGACCACCACCTCCAAATCCACCGGCACTGATCCCCACCACCACTGATGTAGTCACCTTTGCCTTAGCCTCCCAATCTTGATTGAGCCTAGTTGATGGTGATGTTCAGCCATGAAGGTTCTTCCCATTCTTAGGGTTTATGGTTAGTTTAGGGTTTAGGGTTAGTTTATGGTTTAGGGTTTGAGGTTTAGGGTTTAGGGTTGTAGGTTTTAGGATTTAGGGTTTAGGGTTTATGGTTTTAGGGTTTAGGATTTAGGGTTTAAGGTATAGGGTTTAGGTTTTAGGGTTTTAGTGTTTAGGGTTTAGGGTTTAGGGTTGCAGGTTTAGGGGTGTAGGTTTAGGGTTTAGGGTTAATTTTAGGGTTTAGGACTTTGTATTTAATGTTTAGGATTTTTTTTTAAATTAAATTAACCAGTAAGTTTAGGCTTAATTAGGTTTTATTTTATTTTTTTATTTTTATTTCGGTTTATTTTTATTTTATTTAGTTTATATTATTTATTTTAGTTTAGGTTTTTTATTTTAATTTATCTTTTTTATGTTTAGGTTTATTTTTTAGTTGAGTTTTATTTTAATTTTATTTTTTAGGTTTATATTTTATTTTTTATTTTTAGGTGTAGGTTTAAGTTTTTATTTTATTTTTTTAGGTTTAGGATTTAATTTTTTATTTTAGGTTTATTTTAGGTTTTATTTTTTTAGTTTAGGTATAAGTTTATTTTTCATTTATTTTATTTTTTTAGTCAGGTTTAGGTTTTATTTATTTTGTTTAGGTTTAGGTTTATTTTATTTTGTTTATTTTATTTTATTTTGAGTTTAGTTTTTTTTAGTTTATGGTTTAGGTTTTAATTTTTATTTATTTTAGGGTTTTATTTTAAGGTTTATTTTTTAGGTTTAAGTTTTTATTTACTTTTCTATTTTATTTTATTTTAGGTTTATTTTATTCTTATTTTATGTTTAGTTTTTATTTTATTTAGGTTATTTATTCTTAGGTTTATTTTATTTTTTAAATTAGTTTAGGTTTTTATTTATTTTATTTTAGTTTATATTTTTATTTTTATTTCATTTTATTTTTAGGTTTAGGTTTATGTTTTAGTTTAAGTTTTTATTTTATTTTATTTTATTATTTTGGTTTAAGTTTATTTATTTATTTTATTATTAAGTTTTATTTAGTTTATGTTTAGGTTTTTAGGTTTTTAAGTTTTTAGAGTTTAGGGTTTAGGGCTTAGGGTTTAGGGTTTAGAGTTTTAGGGTTGAAGGTTTTATGGTTTAAGGTTTAGGGTTTAGGATTATAATTTAGGGTTTAGGGTTTAGGGTTTAGGGTTTAGTGTTTAGGCATTAGGGTACAAGAATTTGAGGGTTTAGGGTTTAGGGTTAGCATAGAGTTTAGGGTTAGTTTAGGGTTTAGGGTTAGCATAGAGTTTAGGGTTAGTTTAGGGTTTAATGTTTAGGCTTTAAGGTGTACGATTTTTAGGGTTTAGGGTTTAGGGTTTAAGGTTTGTTTAGGATTTAGGGTTTAGGGTTTTAGGGTTTAGGGTTTTGAGTTTTGGGTTTAGGGTTTTGGGTTTAGGGTTTGGGTTAAGGTTTAGGGTTTAGGGTTGTAGGTTTAGGGTTTACGGTTTAGTGTTTAGTATTTAGGATTTATGATTTAGGGTTACTATTTTAATTAAGTAAATTGGTAGGTTTAGGTTTATTTAGTTTAATTTTTGTTTATTTTAGTTTATTTTAATTTTAATTTTTATTTTGGTTTATTTTCTTATTTAGTTTAGTTTATTTATTTTAGATTTTTTATTTTAGTTTATTTTTTGGTTTAAGTTTAAGTTTAAACTTAGTTTTTAGTTTATTTATTTTATTTTATTTTTTTAGGTTTAGGTTTTAATTTTTATTTTTAGGTTTAGGTTAGGTTTTTATTTTATTTTTTTAGGTTGGTTTTAGGTTTTTATTTTAGGTTTTTTTAGGTTTTATTTTTTAATTTAGGTTGAGGTTTATTTTTAGTCTATTTTAGTTTATTTAGTTTAGGTTTGGGTTTAGGTTTAGGTTTAGTTTATTTTATGTTTAGGTTTAAGTTATATTTATTTTAGTTTAGTTTATTTTAGTTTAGGTTTAGGTTTATTTTATTTTTATTTTAGGTTCAGGTTTTATTTTTTATTTATTTTTAGATTTTATTTTTAGGTTTATTTTTTAGGTTTAGATTTTTTATTTAGTATTAATTTTTTTTATTTTAGGTTTATTTTATTTTTATTTTAGGTTTAATTTTATTTTGTTTAGGTTTTTTATTCTTATGTTTAGTTTAAATTTTAGTTTAGATTAGGTTTTTATTTATTTTATTTTAGTTTTCTTTTATTTTTTATTTTATTTTATTTTTTAAGTTTAGGTTTAAGTTTTAATTTAGGTTTTTAATATATTTTATTATTTTTAGTTTGTTTAGATTTACGTTATTTAATTTATTTTATTATTAAGTTTTATTTAATTTAGGTTTAGGTTATTAGGTTTTTAGGGTTTAGCATTTAGGGTTTAGGTTTTAGGGTTTGAGGTTTAGGGTTTAGGGTTTAGGGTTAAGGGTTTAAGATTTAGGGTTTAGGGTTTAGGGTTTTTAAGTTTTAGGGCTTAGTGATTTGGTTTTAGGTCTATGGTTCAGGTTTTAATTTAGGGTTTAGGGTATTTGTTTTTTTTAACAAAGAACAAATTTAGATTCAACATTTCTTCTTTTTGGTTTCATCAACCAAGTAACATACCAAGTTTTCTAAGACACAAATGATGACATAAATAAAAATGAGCATAGAGCAAATCAAAAAGCTAACAAAACTAGAACCATCTCTTATAAAGATGTTCCATAAGCAGATTAGATCGCCATTTTTTGATTTCTCGGTTCCCATCACCCGGTCTCTCAAGTAGTGGGATCCACCATCATATCCCGATCTCTCCCTCCACCACCACCATGGTGTAACCTCCGCTCTGCCTCCATAACCACCACTGCTCCGGCCACCACCTCCATATCCACCACCACCTCAGATCCCCACCACCTTGATAACCTCAGCCTCCCTTCACCTCCTTCTTGAGGCCCTAGTTGTGATGATGTTCATGCCATCAAAGTTTTGCCCATACTTAGGGTTTAGGTTTAGATTTAGGTTTATTAGGTTTAAGGGTTTAAGATTATTTTTTAATTAATTTAGTTACTTTAGGTTTAGGTTTATGGTTTTAGGTTTAGGGTTTAGGATTAGGGTTTAGGGTTTAGGGTTTAAGGTTTAGGGTTTAGGGTTTTAGGGTTTATGGTTTTAGGGTTTAGGGTTTAGGGTTTTAGTGTTTAGGGTTTAGCATTTAAGGTTTTGGGATTAGTATTTAGGGTTTAAGGTTATTTATTTTAATTAAGTAAACCAGTAGGTTTAGGTTTATTTAGTATATTTAGTATATTTTTATTTTTTTAGTTTACTTTATTTTTTATTTAGGTTTAATTTTTCTTTTTATTTACTTTAGTTTATTTATTTTAGGTATATTTATGTTAGTTTATTTTTTACATTTATGTTTAATTTTTAGTGGAGTTTTATTTTTATTTTATTTTTTAGGTTTAATTTTATAGTTTTGGTATACGTTCAGTTTTATTTTATTTTTTTTAAGTATAGATTTGAAGTTTTTATTTAATTTTTTTAGTTTAGATTTAGGTTTATTTTTAGTTTATTTTATTTTATTTGGTTTAGGTATAGGTTAAGGTTTAGTTTAGGCTTAGGTTTAGTTTTATTTATTTAGTTTAGTTTAGGTTTAGGTTAATTTTGTTTTGTTTAATTTATTTTTTTTAGGTTTATATTTTTTTTAGTTTAGGTTTTTTTTAGTTTAGGGTTTAGTTTTAGTTTTTATTTATTTTTAGGTTTACATTTTTATTTAGTTTTTATTTTATTTTACTTTAAGTTTATTTTATTTTATTTTATGTTTAGTTTTTATTTTATTTAGGTTTTTTATTTATAGGTTTATTTTATTTTTTAGTTTAGTTTAGGTTTTTATTTATTTTATTTTAGTTTATTTTTATTTTTTATTTTATTTTATTTTTAGGATTAGGTTTAGGTTTTAGTTTTGGTTTTTATTTTATTTATTTTATTTTTAGGTTTTATTTAGTTTAATTTTTTTAGGGTTTAGGGTTTCAATTTTATGGTTTTAGGGTTTAGGGATTAGGGTTAGGGTTTATGGTTTAAGATTTAGGGTTTAGGGTTTTTTGGGATTAGAGTTTAGGGTTTGTTCAGAGTTTATGATTTAGAATTTTAGGGTTTAGGGGTTAGGCTTAGCTTTAGGGTTTAGGATTTAGGTTTAGGGTTTACGGTTTAAAATTTATGGTTTAGGATTTACGGTTGTAGGTTTAGGGTTGTAGGTTTAGGGTTTCGAGTTTAGTGTTAGTTTTAGGGTTTAGGGTTTATTTTTTAAAAAAATTAAGTAAATGAGTAGGTTTAGGTTTATTTACTTTTTTTAAGTTTATTTTTATTTATCTTAGTTTATTTTATTATTTATTTTTATTTAGTTTAATTTATTTATTTTAGTTTAGGTTTTTTATTTTAGTTTATTTTTTAGGTTTAGGTTTAGGTTTATATTTATTTTTTAGTTTAGTTTAGGTTTTTATTTATTTTATTTTAGTTTATTTTATTTTTTTACTTTACTTTATTTTTATGCATAAGTTAAGGTTTTAGTTTAGGTTTCATTTTTTTATTTTTTTATTTTATTTAGGTTTAAGTTTTTTTATTTATTTTATTTTTAGGTTTTATTTAGTTTAGGTTTACATTTTTAGGTTTTAGTAGGGTTTAAGGTTTAAGGTCAGAGGGTTTTAGGGTTTAGGGTTTAGGGTTAGGGTTTAGGGGGTTTAGGGTTTAGTATTTTTATGATTTAGGGTTTAAGGTTTAAGGTTTTAAGGTTAAACAAGTTTAGGGTTAGTTTAGTGCTTAGGTTTAGGGTTTAGGTCTAAGTTTATAGTTTTAATTTAGGAGTTTTACAATTTAGGGTTTAGGGTTTAGAGTTGAAGGTTTAAGTTTTAGGTTTAGGAGTTTAAGGTTTGAGTTTTAAGGTTTATATTTTAGGAGTTTAGGGTTTAGGTTAAGGTTAGAGTTTAGGTATAGGTTTAAGATTTTAGGTTTAAAGTTTAGGTTTAGAGTTTAAGAGTTGAGGGTTTAGCATTTTAGGGTTTAGGGTTTAGTGTTTAAGATTAAGGTAAGGGTTTAGGGTTTAGGGTTTAAGGTTTAGGGTTTATGGTTTAAGGTTTAGGGTTTAGTGTTTAAGGTTTAGGTTTTTTTAAAATTAACTAAATCGGTAGGTTTAAGTTTATTTAGTTTGTTTTTTTATTTATTTTTGTTTATTTTCTTTTTTATTTTTATTTAGGTTTATTTTATATTTTTATTTAGTTTAGTTTCTTATTGTTTTTGTTTAGGTTTTTTATTTTTGTTTATTTTTTAGGTTTAGGTTCAGGTTTATGCCTATTTTTAAGTTTAGTTTTAATTTTATATTATTTATTAAGTTTAGGTTTTATTTTTTTATTTTTAGGTTTAGGTTTAGGTTTTTATTTTATTTTTTAGGTTTAGATTTTAGGATTTTATTTTAGGTTTATCTTTATGTTTTATTTTTAAATTTATTTTAGGTTTACTTTTTAGTTTTTTTTAATTTATTTCTAGGTTTTATTTTTAAATTTATTTTTTAGGTTTAGGTTTTTATTTAGTTTTTATTTTATTTTGTTTATTTTATTTTTATTTTATATTGGTTTTATTCTATTTAGGGTTTTTACTTTTTTAAGTTTATTTTATTTTTTAGTTTAGTTTAGGTTATTATTTTTTTATTTTAGTTTAGTTTTTAATTTTTATTTTATTTTATTTTTAGGTTTAGGTTTATGTTTTAGTTTAGGTTTTTATTTTATTTTATTTTTCAATTTTATTTATGTTTAGGTTTATTTATTAATTTTAATTTTATGTTTTATATAGTTTAAGTTTAGGTTTTTAGGTTTTTAGGATTTAGGGTTAAGGGTTTAAGGTTTAGGTTTAGGATTTAGGGTTTATGGTTTAGAGTTTAAGGCTTAGGGCTATAGGTTTTAGGGTTTAGGGTTGAGGATTTAGGGTTTAGGGTTAGTTTTAGGGTTAATGGTTTATGGCTTGGGTTTTTTAAAATTTTTTTATTTAGGTTTGGTTTAGGGTTTAGGGTTGTAAGTTTAGGGTTTAGGGTTAGTTTTAGGGTTAATGGTTTATGGCTTGGGTTTTTTAAAAATTTTTTATTTAGGGTTTAGGGTTTAGGGTTTAGGGTTTTTTAGGGATTAGGGTTTAGGGTTGTAGGTTTACTGTTTAAGGTTTAGGATTAGTTTTAGGGTTTAGGGTTTAAGTTTTAAGGTTTAGGGTTTAGGGTTTAGGATTTAAGGTTTAGGGATTAGTGTTTTGGATTTTTTTTTTAAATTAAGTAAATGGGTAGGATTAGGTTTATTTAGTTTATTTAGTTTATTTTTTGTATTATTTTTTGTCTATTTTATTTTATTTTTATTTAGTTTTGATTATTTATTTTAACATTATTAATTTTATTTTAGGTTTTTTATTTTAGTTTATTTTTTGGTTTAGGTTTATATGTTTATTTTTTTTTTAGTTTAGTTTATTTTATTTTTTATAGGTTTAGGTTTTATTTTTTTATTTTTAGGTTTAGGTTTAGGTTTTATTTTTATTTTTTTAGGTTTAGGTTTTTTTCTTTTAGGTTTATTTTTAGGTTTTATTTTTTAGTTTATGTTTAGATTTATTTTTAGTTTATTTTATTTTATTTTGTTTAGGGTTTAGGTTTAGTTTATTTTTGTTTTAGTTTAGGTTTTATTTATTTTAGTTTAGGTTTAGGTTTATTTTATTTTGTTTATTTTATGTTTAGGTTTTTATTTAGTTTTTATTTTAAGTTTATTTTATTTTTATTTTATGTATAGTTTTATTTTATTTAGTTTTTTTATTTTTAAGTTTATTTTATTTCTTAGTTTAGTTTAGGTTTTTATTTATTTTATTTTAGTTTAGTTTTTATTTTTTATTTATTTTTAGGTTTAGGTTGAGGTTCTAGTTTAGGTTTTTATTTTATTTTATTTTATTATTTAATTTAGGTTTAGGTTTATTTATTTATTTTATTTTTTGGTTTCATTTAGTTTAGGTTTAGGTTTTTAGGTTTTTAGGGTTTAGGGTTTAGGGTTTAGGGTGTAGGGTTTAGTGTTTAGGGTTTAGGGTTTAGGGTTTAGGGTTTTGAGTTTTGGGTTCTTACAGTTTAGGGTTTAGGGTTAGCTTAGGGTTTAGGATTTGTGGTTTAGGGTTTAGGGTATAGGTTTAGGTTTAGTATTCAGGTTTTAATTTAGGGTTTAGGGCTTTTTTTAAGAGAGAACAAATTCAAATTTAACATTTCTTCTTTTTGATTTCATCAACCAAGTAACACACCAAGTTTTCTAAGACACAAGCGACGACATAGATAAAAAATGAGCACACATAGAGCAAATCAAAAACCCTAGATAACTAAAACTGTCTCTATTGTAAAGATAAAGTTCCATAACAGCGGTCAGGTATCTTGGTTCTCAAGTTCCCAGAACCACCCAGGCCTCTCATGAAGGGATCCACCATCATATCCCTAATCTCTCGCCACCACAACTGCTATAACTTTCATCATTCCTCCCACCTTCATAACCACCACTGCTCCGAACACCACCTCCATATCCACCAGTACCTCCAGATCCCCCACCACCACTAAGACAACCATCGCCTCCACCTTCACCTCCATTGCCAAGGTTGAGCCTAAGTTTTTTATGTTTTATGGTTTTGGTTTGTTTTTTAATTTATTTAGTTACTTTAGGTTTAGGTTTAGAGTTTAGGGTTAATGTTTATGATTTAGGATTTAAGGTTTAGGGATTAGGGTTAGGGTTTATGGTTTAGGGTTTAGGGTTGTAGGTTTAGGGTTTAGTATTTAGGGTTTAGGGATTAGGGTTTAGAGTTTGTGGTTTAGGGTTTATGGTTTAGGGTTTAGGGTTGTAGGTTTAGGGTTTAGGATTTAGGGTGTCTAGTTTTTTTTAATGAAGTAAACCGGTAGGTTTAGGTTTATTTAGTTTATTTTTTTATTTATTTTAGTTTATTTTATTTTATTTATTTATATTTAGGTTTACTTTTTATTTTTATTTAGATTAGTTTATTTATTTTAGTGTAGGTTACTTATTTTAGTTAATTTTCTTAGGTTTAGGTTTAGGTTTAGGTTTAGGTTTATTTTTAGTTGAGTTTTATTTTTATTTTATTTTTATGGTTTAGGTTTTATTTTTTATTTTTAGGTTTAAGTTTAAGTTTTTATTTTATTTTTTTAGGTTTAGGTTTTAGGTTTTCAATTTAGGTTGGTTTTGAGGTTTTATTTTTTAGTTTAGGTTTAGGTTTATTTTGAGTTTATTTTATTATATTTAGTTTAGGTTTTGGTTTAGGTTTAATTTATTTTAGGTTTAGGTTTAGGTTTTATTTATTTTAGTTTAGGTTTAGGTTTATTTTATTTTGCTTATTTTATTTTTATTTTAGTTTTAGGGTTTAGGATTTATTTTATATTTATTTTTAGCTTTATTTTTTAGGTTTAGGTTTTTATTTAGTTTTTATTTTATTTTATTTAGGTTTTATTCTTAGGGCTATTTTATTTTTTGGTTTAGTTTAGGTTTTTATTTATTCTATTTTAGTTTATTTTTATTAGATTATTTTAATTTATTTTCATGTTTTGGTTTTGGTTTTAGTTCAGGTTTTTATTTTATTTTATATTTTTATTTTTTTAGGTTTGGGTTTTTTTATATATTTTATTTTTAGGTTTATTTAGTTTATGTTCAAGTTTTTAGGTTTTTAGGGTTTAGGGTTTACAATTTTAGGGTTTAGGGCTTAGGGTTAGGGTTTAGGGATCAAGGTTTAGGGTTTAGTGTTTAGGCTTTAGAGTTTAGGGTTTTTAGGGTTTAGGATTTAGGGTTTTTTAAAAAAAATAATTAAACTGGAAGATTTAATTTGTTTATTTTTTATTTTTTATAGTTTCTTTTAATTTTTTATTTATGTTTCTATTTTATTTTTATTTAGTTTAGTTTAGGTTTAGGTTTAGGTTTAGGTTTATTTTTTAGTTGAGTTTTATTTTTATTTTATTTTTTAGGCTTAGGTTTTATTTTATATTTTTAGGTTTAGGTTTAGGTTTTTATTTTTTATTTTTTAGGTTTTGGTTTTAGGTTTTTATTTTAGGTTAATTTTTAGGTTTAAATTCTTAGATTAGGTATAGGTTTATTTTTAGTTTATTTTAATTTATTTAGTTTAGGGTTTAGGTTTAGTTTATTTTAGGTTTAGGTTTAGGTTATTTTTATTTTAGTTTAGTTTATTTTAGTTTAGGTTTAGGTTTATTTTATTTTGTTTATTTTTAGGTTTAGGTTTTTATTTAGTTTTTATTTTATTTTATTATAGGTTTATTTTATTTTTATTTTACATTTAGGTTTTATTTTATTTAGGAATTTTATTTTTAGGTTTATTTTATTTTTTTAGTTTAGTTTAGGTATTTATTTATTTTAGTTTTTATTTTTTATTTTTTTTATTTTATTTTTAGGTTTAGGTTTAGGTTTTAGTATAGGTTTTTATATTATTTTAATTATTTTATTTTTTTTAGGTTTAGGTTTTTTAAATTATTTTATTTTTAGGTTATATTTAGTTTAGTTTAGATTTTTAGGTTTTCAGGGTCTAGGGTTTAGGGTTTAGGGTTTAGGGTTTAGGGTTTTTATTTTATTTTATATATTTTTCATTTTTTTAAATTAAATAAATTTATAGGTATTAGTTTATTTTGATTATTATTTTTTTATTTAAGTTTATTTTATTTTATTTATTTTTATTTAAGTTTATTTTTATTTTTATTTTTATTTAATTTAGTTATTAATTTTAGTTTATGTTTTTTATTTTAGTTTACTTTTTTAGGTTTAGGTTTAGGCTTAAGTTTATTTTTTAGCTTAGTTTTATTTTTATTTAATTTTTTAGGTTTAGTTTTATTTTTTATTTTAGGTCTAAGTTTAGGTTTTTATTTTATTTTTTTAGGCTTAGGGTTTAGGTTCTTATTTTAGGTTTATTTTTATGTTTTATTTTTTAGTTTAGGTTTAGGTTTACTTTTAATTTATTTAATTTAATTTAATTTAGGTTTAGGTTTATGTTTAGTTTATTTTAGTTTAAGTTTTGGTTTATTTTATTTTTATTTTAGGTTTAAGTTTTTTTTAGTTTAGGGTTTGGGTTTTATTTTCTATTTATTTATAAGTTCTATTTTTAGGTTTACTTTTAGGGTTTGGTTTTTATTTAGTTTTTTATTTTATTATATTTTAGGATTATTTTATTTTTATTTTAGGTTTAGTTTTTATTTTATTTAGAATTTTTATTTTTTTTGTTTAGTTTAAGTTTTTATTTATTTTATTTTAGTTTAGTTTTTATTTTTTATTTTATTTTATTTTTAGGTTTATGTTTAGGTTTAGGTTTTAGTTTATGTTTTTATTTTATTTTTAGTTTAGGTGTTTTATTTATTTTATTTTTTAGGTTTTATTTAGTTTAGGTTTAAATTTTTAGCTTTTTAGGGTTTAGAGTTTAGGGCTAGTTTAGGGTTTAGGGTTTAGCCTTTAAGGTTTGGGGTTTAGGGTTTTGGGTTTTGGGTTTTGGGTTTAGGTTTTAGAGCTTAGGGTTTAGGCTTTTAGGGTTTAGGGTTTTAGGGTTTAGGGTTTTGGATTTTTTTTTAATAGAGAACAAATTTAGATTCAACATTTCTTCTTTTTGATTTCAACAACCAAGTAACACACCAAGTTTTCTAAGACAAAGCGATGACATAGATAAAAATGAGCGAAGAGCAAATCAAAACCAAATAATTAGAAATCTCTTGTTTAGACATAGTTAGTAGCGGATCGGATCAGTTCTTTAGTTTCTCGGTTCCCATCGAACCACCACGGCCTCTCAGTAGTGGGATCCACCATCATATCCACGATCCCTCCCTCACTACCCTTACTATAACTTTGGTTGCCCCTCTGCGGGTTTATTTTTTGTTTTTTTTTTAGGTTTAGTTTATTTTAGTTTATTTTATTTTATTTATTTTATGTTTTAGGTTTAGTTTATTTTAGGTTTTGGTTTAGGTTTTATTTATTTTAGTTTAGTTTATTTTAGTTTAGGTTTAGGTTTATTTTATTTTTATTTTAGGTTTTGGTCTTTTTTGTTCAGGGTTTAGGAATTATTTTATATTTATTTTTAAGTTTATTTTTTATGTTTAGGTTTTTATTTAGTTTTTATTTTACTTTATTAGGTTTATTTTATTTTTATTTTATGTTAAGTTTTTATTTTATTTAGGTTTTTTATTCTTAGATCTATTTTTATTTTAATTTTAGTTTAGTTTAGGTCTTTATTTATTTTATATTAATTTATTTTTATTAGTTTATTTTATTTTATTTTCAGGTTTAGGTTTAAGTTTTAGTATCGGTTTTTATTCTATTTTATATTTTTATTTTATTTAGGTTTAGAGTTTTTATATATTTTATGTTAGGTTTTATTTAGTTTAGGTTTTAGGTTTTAGGTTTTAGGGTTTAAGGGTTTAGGGTTTTAGGATTTATGATTTTAGGGTTTAGTGTTTAGGCTTTAAGGTTTAGGATTTTTAGGGTTTAGGGTTTAGGGTTTTTTTAAAATTAAGTAAATCGGTAGGTTTATTTAATTTATTTTTTATTTATTTTAGTTTATTTTATTTTTCAGTTTAATTTATGTTTACTTTTATTTTTATTTAGTTTAGTTTATTTATTTTAGTTTAGGTTTTTTATTTTAGTTTATTTTTTATGTTTAGGTTTAGGTTTATTTTTTAGTTGAGTTTTTTTTTTTTTTTTTAGGTTTAGATTTTATTTTTTTATTTTTATGTTTAGGTTTAGGTTTTTATTTTATTTTTTTAGTTTTAGGTTTTAGGTTTTTATTTTAGGTTCATTTTTAGGTTTAATTTTTTAGTTTAGGTTTAGGTTTATTTCTAGTTTATTTTAATTTATTTAGTTTAGGATTTAAGTTTAGTTTATTTTAGGTTTAGCTTTATGTTTTATTTATTTTAGTTTAGTTTATTCTAGGTTAGGTTTAGGTTTATTTTATTTTATTTATTTTAGGTTTAGTTTATTTTATAATTTGGGGTTTATGTTTTGTTTTTTGGTTTAGGTTTTTATTTAGTTTTTATTTTATTTTATTATAAGTTTATTTTTCTTTTATTTTAGGTTTAGATTTTATTTTATTTAGGTTTATTTTATTTTATTGTTTAGTATAAATTTTATTTATTTTATTTTAGTTTAATTTTTAATTTTTAATTTTTTTTATTTTTAGGTTCAAGTTTAGGTTTTAGTTTAGGTTTTTATTTATTTTATTTTATTTAGGTTTCAATTTTTTTAATTATTTGTTTTTTTAGGTTATATTTAGTTTAGGTTTAGGTTTTTAGGATTTAGGGTTTAGGGTTTATGGTTTAGGGTTTAGGGTTTAGGGTTTGGGGTTTAGGGTTTAGGGTTTAAGGTTGTAGCTTTTAGGATTTAGGGTTTAGGATTTAAGGTTTAGGATTTTTGGTTTTAGGGTTTAGGGTTTAGGGTTTAGGGTTTAGGGTTTTAGGGTTTAGGGTTTAGAGTTATAGGTTTATGGTTTAGAGTTTAGGATTTAGGGTTAAGGTTTATTTTATTATTTTTTAAAGTAAACTTTAAGATTAGTATTATTTATTTTAGTTTATCTTATTTTTTATTTTATTTTTATTTAGTTTAGTTTATTTATTTTAGGTTTATTTATTTTAGTGCGGGTTTTTTTAAGTTTATTTTTGAGGTTTAGGTTTGTTTTTTAGATGAGTTTTTTTAAGGTTTAGGTTTTATTTTTTATTTATAGGTTTAGGTTTAGGTTTTATTTTTTATTTATAGGTTTAGGTTTAGGTTTTTAGTTTATTTTTTTAAGTTTATGTTTTAGGTTTTTATTTTAGGTTTAGGTTTAGGTTTTTTTTAATATAGAATAAATTCATATTCAACATTTGTTCTTTTCGATTTCATCAACTAAGTAACACATGAAGTTTTCTAAGACACAAGCGACGACATAGATAAAAAATGAGCACGCATAGAGAAAATAAAAAAAACCCTAGATAACTAAAATGTCTATGCTGTAATGAAACAGTTCCATAAGCACCAGATCGGAGCGAGCGTTCTTCAGTTTCACCAGTTCCCATCAGAACCACCTTAGCTTCTTGAGTAGCCGGATCCACCATCTTATCCCCGATCTCTCCTTCACCACCACAATGGTAACCTCCATTGCTCTCTCCCTCCATAACCACCTTGCTCCAAAACCACCTCATATCCACCGACTCAGGTCCCCTCCACCACTGTGATGAACATTGCCTCTACCTTCACCTCCACCACCAGATCTAGACTGCACCTAGTTGATGCTGATGTTCTTGCCATCAAGGTTCTGCCCATTCTTAGGGTTTAGGTTTAGATTTAGGTTTATTAGGTTTTAGAGTTTAGGTTTATTTTTTAATTTATTTAGTTGCTTTAGGTTTAAGTTTAGGGTTTAGGGTTTAGGGTTTAAGGTATAGGGTTTATGGTTTAGGGTTCAAGGTTTTAGGGTTTATGCTTTTAGGGTTTAAGGTTTAGGGTTAGGGTTTAGGGTTTAGTGTTCAGGGTTTTTTATGGTTTGGGCTTTAAAGTTTAGAATTTAGAATTTATGGTTTTTCTTAAAAAAAAATTAAGTAACCTAGAAAGTTTAGGTTTTTTTAGTTTATTTAGTTTATTTTTATTTATTTTAGTTTATTTTAATTTTAATTTTTATTAAGGTTTATTTTTTATTATTATTTAGTTTAGTTTATTTATTTTAGGTTCATTTTCTATGTTAGTTTATTTTTTAGGTTTAAGTTTATTTTTTAGTTTAGTATTATTTTTATTTTATTTTTTAGGTTTAGGTTTTATTTTTTTTTTTATGTTTAGGTTTAGGTTTTTTTAGGGTTTAGGGTTTAGGTTTATTTTTAGGTTTAGGTTTACTTTCAATTTATTTGATTTTATTTAGTTTTGGTTTGGGTTTAGGTTTAGGGTTTAGGTTTAGGTTTTATTTTATTATTTTAGTTTTGGTTTAGGTTTATTTTATTTTTTAGGTTTAGGTTTTTATTTTAGGTTTTATTTTATTTTAGGTTTAGGTTTTTTTTTATTTATTTTTTATTTTATTTTATTTTATTTTTTATTTTATTTTTTTATTTTATTTAGGTTTTATTTATTTTATTTTATTTATTTTATTTTATTTTATTTTTTAATTTTTAGTTTATTTTAGGTTTTAGTTTAGTTTATTTATTTATTTTATTTTATTTTAATTTTATTTTTTTATTTTAGGTTTGGTTTAGGTTTAGGGTATTTTAATGGTTTTATGTTTTGGTTTAGGTTTAGGGTTTTTTTGGGTTTATGGTTTTATGGTTTAAGTTTTGGTTTAGGTTTTAGAGTTTAGGGTTTAGGGGTTTTAGGGTTTAGGATTTAGGGTTTCGGGTTTAGGGGTTTTTTAGGGTTTTAGGTTTAGGGTTTATGTTTTAGTTTAGGGTTTAGGGTTTTTTTAGCAGAGAATAAATTTAGATTGAACATTTCTTCTTTTTGATTTTATCAAGCAAGTAACACACCAAGTTTTTTAAGACACAAGTGACGACATGGATCAAAAATGAGCATACATAGAGCAAATCTAAAACTTTAGATAGCTAGAACTGTCGCTATTATAAAGACATAGTTCCATAAGCACCAGTCAGTTGACCAGTTCTTGATTTCTCTAGTTCCCATCAAAACCAGTAGCGATCCCCATCATCCCCGATCTCTCCCTCCACCACCACATCTGTAACCCTTTCTCACGCCTCCCTCACCATCCTTCGACAACCACCTCCATATCCACCAACACCACGGATCCCCACCACCACTATAATAGCTCCACCTTCACCTCCTGATCTAGATCTAGGCGCTTTGGTTGATGGTGATGTTCCTGTTTCAATGTTTTGCCCATTCTTAGGTTTAGGTTTTAGTTTAGGTTTATTAGGTTTTAGGGTTTAGGTTTATTTTTAATTTATTTAGTTACTTTAAAGTTATGTTTAGGGATTAGGGTTTAGGGTTTAGGGTTTAGGGTTTAGGGTTTTATACTTTTTTAGGGTTTTAGTTTAGGGTGTTTAGTTTTAAGGTTTATTTAGGTTATTTTTAGGGTTTATATTTAGGTTTTTATTTTAGGTTTTTTAGGTTTATTAGGTTTATTTTTAGATTTAGGTTTTTAAGATTTATTTTGGGTTTATTTATTTTTTTTTAGGTTATTTATTTAGGGTTTATTATTTTTTTATTATATTATTTAGTTTATTTAGTTTAGTTTATTTATTGTTTATTTTAATTTTATTTTATTTATAAGTTATTTTTTTTTATTTTGTTATTATTTTATGTATTTATTTTAGTTTATTTATTAGTTTATTTTATTTTATTTTAGGTTTATTTTTTTTTATGAAATTTTAGGTTTAGGTTTATTTTTTTATTTTTTTATTTTTATTAGGTTTGTTTATATTTTAGGTTTTAGGTTTAGGTTTTATATTATTTTTTTTAGGTTTAGGTTTTATGTTTTTATTTTAGGTTTCTTTTTAGGTTTTGTTTTTAGGTTTAGGTTTCTTTATAAGTTTTTATTTTTTAGATTAAGTTTAGGTTTATTTTTAGTTTATTTTATTTTATTTAGTTTAGGTTTAGGTTTAGGTTTAGGTTTAACTTATTTTATTTTAGTTTATTTTAGTTTAGGTTTAGGTTTATTTTATTTAGTTTATTTTATTTTTATTATAGGTTTAGGTTTTTTTTTAGTTTAGGGTTTAAGATTTATTTTGTATTTTTTTTTAGGTTTTATTTTTACGTTTAGGCTTTTATTTAGTTTTTATTTTATTTTATTTTAGGTTTTTTATTTTTATTTTATGTTTAATTTTATTATATATTTATGTTTTTTTTTTTTTAGTTTAGTTTAGTTTATTTTATTTTTAATTTTTTTTTTATATTTTTATTTTTATTTTATTTTATTATTTTAGGTTTAGGTTGTTTAGGTTTTAATTTCTTTTATTTTATTTTATCTTTTATTTAGGTTTAGTTTTTTAATATTTTATTTTAGGTTTTAGGTTTAGTTTAGGTTTTAGAGGTTTTTGTTTAGGGGTGTTAGGTTTAGTTGTTAGGGTTAAGCTTTAGGGTTTATTTTTAAGATAGGGTTTAGGTTTTAGTGTTTAGTTTTAGGTTTAGGTTTAGGAGGTTTAGTTTTTAGGTTTTTAGGTTTAGTTTATAGTTTTAGGGTTTAGGGTTTAAGGTTTTAGGGTTTAGTTTATTTAGGGTTTAGGGTTTTAGGTTTATTTGAGGTTTAGAGGGGTTTTAGTTTAAGGTTTGTTTAAGTTTAAGTTTAGTGTTTAGGGTTTTTTGGTTGTTTAGGTTTAGGGTTTAAGGTTTAGTGTTTTAGGGTTTAGAAGGGTTTAGGATTTAGGTTTAGGTTTTAAGGTTTAGGGTTTAGGGGTTAGGGTTTAGGGTTTAGGGTTTAGGGTTTGGGTTTTATTTTAATTTTTAAAATTTTTAATTATTTTTAAAGTTAAAGTTAGTAGGTTTATTTAGTTTATTTTTTATTTATTCTAGTTTATTTTATTTTTTTCTTTTACTTTTGGTTTATTTTGGTTTTTTATTTAGTTTAGTTTATTAATTTTAGGTTTATTTATTTTAGTTTATTTTTTCAGTTTAGGTTTATTTTTTTAATTTAGTTTTATTTTTATTTTTATTTCTTAGGTTTGGGTTTTATTTTTAAATTTAGGTTTAGGTTTAGATTTTTATTTTATTTTCTTAGGTTTAGGCCTTAAGTTTTTATTTTAGGTTTATTTTTAGGTTTTATTTTTAAATTTAGGTTTAGGTTTATTTTTTAGTTTAATTTATTTTATTTCAATTTATTTTATTTTTCTTTTAGGTTTATATTTTTTAGTTTAGGGTTTAGGTTTTATTTTTTATTTATTTTTATGTTTTATTTTTTGGTTTATTGCTTAGGTTTAGGTTTTAATTTTGTTACATTCAGCGATGAAGACTTACTCTGGGACGAGCCAACTACCTCTTTGTTAGAGTGGATTAGGTCATTCTTTAAATCTACTCTAATGACATCTTTATTCAGGTTTAGGATTAGGGTTCAAGGTTAGCTTTTAGGGTTTATGGTTAATTTTAGGGAGTTTAGTTTAGTTTTAGGGTTTAGGGTTGTAGTTTTAGAGTTTAGGGTTTTAGGGTTTATAGGGTTTAGGGTTTAGGGTTTAGAGTTTAGGGTTTAAATTTAGGTTTAGGGTTTAAGTTTAGGATTTTAGAGTTTAGGTTTTAGTTTTAGGTAAGTTTAGGGTTTAGGGTTTAGGGTTTTGGGTTTAGGGTTTAGGTTTTAGGTTTTAGGTTTAGGGTTTAAGTTTTAGTTTAAGATTTAGGGTTTTGGGTTTAGGGATTAGGGTTTAAGGTATTTTTTAACAAGAATTCAAATTCAACATTTCTTCTTTTGATTTCATCAAGTTGCCAATATTCTATGATGACATAGCATGCAGAAGAAAATGAGCAACCATAAAGCAAATAAAAACATAGTAGTAGAACCATCTATGTGGGACACCCTTCTATAAGCAGCAAATTAGATAGGTTGTTCTTCAGTTTCTCTTGTTCCCATTAGAACAAACTTAGCCTCTCGAGTAGTGGTATCCACTATGATATCCTAGATCTCTCCCTCCTCCACTACCATGACACTCCATGGCTCCTCAGCCACCATAACCACCTTTGCTCCGCCACCACCACCATATCCAGCACCTCCAACCCCACCACCACTTCTGATAGCTGTTGCCTCTGCCTTGCCACCACATCCATATTTGGAGTTGTTGGGTGATGTTTTTATCATCAAGGTTCTAGTCTTAGGGTTTAGGGTTGAGGTTTAGGTTTTGGTTTAGTTTAGGATTAGTTTAGGGTTTAGGGTTTGGGGTTTAGTGTTTAAGGTTGTAGGTTGTAGGGTTCAAGGTTTAGAGTTTAGGATTTAGGGTTTAGGGTTTTAGGGTTTCAAGTTTAGGGTTTAGGGTTTAGGGTTTTGGTTTTAGAGTTTAGGATTTGAAGGTTTAGGGTTTAGGGCTTAGGGTTTAGGGTTTAGGGTTTAGGGTTGTAGGTTTATGGTTTAGGGTTTAGGGTTTAGGATTTTGGGTTTAGGGTTTTAGCACATTTAGGTTTTATTTAGTTTATTTATTTTATTTTCTTTTTAATTGAGTTATTTATTTTTATTTTTATTTAGGTTTATTTTTTATTTTTATTTAGTTTAGTTTACTTAATTTAACTTTATTTATTTTAGTTTAAGTTTTTTAATTTAGTTTATTTTTTAGGTTTAGGTTTATTTTTAAGTAGAGTTTTATTTTTAGTTTAATTTTTAGATTTAGGTTTTCTTTTTTATTTTTTGGATTAGGTTAGGTTTATTTTATTTTAGGTTTAGGTTTAGGTTTAGGTTTTATTTTAGGTTTATTTTTTTTAGTTTAGGTTTAGGTTTATTTTAGTTTATTTTATTTTATTAAGTTTAGGTTTAGTTTATTTTAGTATTAGGTTTAGGTTTTATTTATTTTAGTTTAGTTTATTTAGTTTAGGTTTAGGTTTATTTTATTTTATTTTTATTTTTGGTTTTGGATTTTTTTAGGTTTATTTTATTTTGGTTTAGATTTTATTTAAAATTATTATTTATTTTAATTTTAGAATTTATTTAGGTTTAGGTTTTAGGTTTTTTAGTTTTAGGTTTATTTAGGTTTAAGTTTAGGTTAGTTTAAGTTTATTTTAGTTTATTATGGTTTTATAGGGTTTTTAGGGTTTTAAGTTTTTAGGGTTTATTTTAGGGTTTAGGTTTAGGGTTTTAGGTTTAGGGTTAATTAAGTTTAATAGTTTAGGTTTTAGTGTTTTAGGGTTTAGATAGGTTTAGAATTATTTAGATTTAGGGTTTAGTTTATTTAAAATTAGTTTTTATTTATTTATTATTTTTTTTTTTAGTTTTTTTAAGTTTATTTTTTATTTAAGTTTTTTTTATTTTTTAGGTTTATTTTTTAGTTGATTTTATTTTATTTTATTTTTAGAATTTTTTATTTTTATTTTAGGATTAGGTTTAGGTTTTATTTTATTTTTTAGGTTTTAGTTTAGGTTTAGGTTTATTTTTTATTTTATTTTATTTAGTTTAGGTTTAAGTTTAGGTTTAGTTCATTTTAAGTTTAGGTTTAGGTTTTATTTATTTTAGTTTAGTTTATTTAATTTAGGTTTAGGTTTATTTTATTTTGTTTATTTTTTTATTTTAGGTTTAGGTTTTATTTAGTTTAGGGTTTAGGTTTTATTTTTTATTTATTTCTGGGTTTACCTTTTAGGTTTTGGTCTTTATTTAGATTTTAATTTATTTAGGTTTTTTAATATTTGGTTTATTTAATTTATTTTATTTTAATTTATTTTAATTTTTTATTTTATTTTATTTTTAGGTTTAGGTTTAGGTTTAGGTTTTAGTTTAGGTTTTTATTTTATTTTATTTAGGTTAAATTTTACTTTAGGTTTAGGTTTTTTTTTTAAGTTTAGGGTTTAGGGTTTAGGGTTTATTAGGTTTATGGTTTAGGGTTTGAGGTTAGGAGTTTAGGGTTTAAGGTTTAGGTAGGGTTTAGGTTATAGGTTTATTTTAGGCTTTAGGGTTTAGGGTTTTAGGGTTTAGTTAGTTTAGGGTTTAAGTTTTAGGGTTTAAGGTTTAGGGTTTAGGGTTCATGATTTATTAAGGTTTTTGGGTTAGTTTAGGGTTTATTAGTTTTGGTGTTTAGTTTATGGGGTTTTGGGGTTTAGGTTTTAGGTTTGGATTAGGTTTAGGGTTTAAGTTTAGGGTTTAGGGTTTGGATTTTATTTTTAAAAATTAAGTAAAGTTTATTTTATGTTTACTTAGTTTTATTTTTATTTTTATTTATTTTCTTTTATTTAAGTTTATTTTATTTTATTTAGTTTATTTTATTTATTTTAGGTTTATTTATTTAGTTTAGTTTAAATTTTTTATTTTAGTTTATTTTTAGGTTTATGTTTGTGTTTGTGTTTATTTTTTTAGTTTAGTTTATTTTTATTATTATTTTTAGGTTTAGGTTTTATTTTTAGGCTTAGGTTTAGGTTTTTATTTTATTTTTTCACTTTTAGGTTTACATTTTTGTTTTATTTTCTAGTTTAGGTTTAGGTTTATTTTTATTTTGTTTTATTTTATTTAATTTATGGTTTATGTTTAGTTTACATTAGGTTTAGGTTTAGGTTTTATTTATTTTAGTTTAGATTTAGGTTTATTTTATTTTGTTTATTTTAGGTTTATTATTAATTTTATTTAGGGTTTATTTTTTATTAATTTTATTTTATTTTAGGTTTATTTTTTAGGTTTTGGTTTTTATTTTGTTTTTATTTTATTTTATTTTAGGTTTATTTTACTTTTATCTTACATTTAGTTTTTATTTTATTTAGGTTTATATTTTTAGGTTTATTTTATTTTTTTAGTTTAGTTTAGGGTTTTATTTATTTTATTTTAGTTTAGTTTTTATTTTTTATTTTATTTTATTTTTACGTTTAGGTTTAGGTTTATGTTTAGGTTTTAGTTTAAGCTTTTATTTTATTTTATTTAAATTTTATTTTTTTATTTATTTCATTTTTAGGTTTTATTTAGTTTAGGTTTAGGATTTTAGGTTTTTACGGTTTAGGATTTAGTGTTTAGGGTTTGGGGTTTAGGGTTTAGGATTTATGGTTATAGGTTTTAGAGTTTAGGGTTTGGGGTTTATGGTTGTAGGTTTAGGGTTCAGGTTCAAGGTTTAGGGTTTATGGTTAGTTTTATGGTTTAATGTTTAGGGTTAGTTTTTTTTAAATTTTTTAGGTTTTTAAATTTTTTAGTTTTTTCAAATTAAGTAAACTAGTCGATTTAGGTTTATTTATTTATTTTTTATTTATTTTAGTTTATTTTATTTTTTATTTTTATTTTTATTTAGTTTAGTTTTTTATGGAGTGTAATTTTAGTTGTAAAAGTTATAATGGTAGTGTTGTGACAATAGGTGAACAAATCTTTAAGCGGTGGCGATTGAATATTTAGGTTCTATTGTTCAAAATGATGGTGAAATAGAGATGTTATTTAGAATTCAAGTTGGATGGTTGAAGTGAAGGAATGTATATGGACTGTTGGGTGATAGAAAAGTACAAACTTAATGGAAAATTTTATAAGATGGTGGTTAGACTAATTATTTATAGTGCGAGAATGTGTCCAATAAAAGAGGAGCATGAGACTAAGTTAAGTGTTGCAGAGATGAAGATGCTCAGGGTGATGATTGGCTTTACACTTATAGATAAAATGCGAAATGTGTATGTTCGATAAAAAGTTAGGGTAGCTCTAGTGGCAGATAAAATTTGAGAGAGTGGCTTTAGATGGTTTGGCCATATAAAGCTTTAGCTGTCCAATGACCAGTTAGTAGAGTAGATGTGTTAGATTTGCCTTATGTTAAGAAAGGTAGAGGTTGCCCTAAAAAGACAAGGTTAACATGTATAAAAAATGGCCTTAGTATTGAATTGAGATAATTTGACATAATAAGACCAATGAAGATAAAGGATTCATAACCCACTTAGTGGGATAATGGCTTATTGTTGTTATTGTTTAGTTTATTTATATTAGGTTTATTTATTTTAGTTTATGTTTTTTATTTTAGTTTATTTTTTAGGTTTAGGTTTAGGTTTATTTTTTAGTTTAGTTTTATTTTTATTTTATTTTTGAGGTTTAGGTTTTAATTTATATTTTTGGGTTTTTATTTTATTTTCATTGGTTTAGGTTTTAGGTTATTATTTTAGGATTATTTCTAGGTTTTATTATTTAGTATAAGTTTAAGTTTATTTTTAGTTTATTTTATTTTATTTATTATTTAGACTTAAGTTTAGGTTTAGTTTATTTTAAGTTCAGGTTTAGGTTTTATTTATTTTAGTTTAGGTTTAGGTTTATTTTGTTTTTATTTTAGGTTTAAGTTATTTTAGCTTAGGGTTTAGGTTTTATTATTTATTTATTTTTAGGTTTTATTATTTACTTATTTTTAGGTTTAAATTTTCATTTAGTTTTTATTTAATTTTATTTTAGGTTTATTTTATTTTCCTTTTAGGTTTAATTTTTATTTTAGGTTTTTTTAGTTTATTTTAGATTTCTATTTATTTTATTTTAGTTTAGTTTTTATTTTTTTATTTTATTTTATTTTTAGGTTTAGGTTTAAGGTTTAGTTTAGTTTTTATTTTATTTTATTTTTTATTATATTTTGGTTTAAGTTTATTTATTTATTTTATTTTTAGGTTTTATTTAGTTTTGGTTTATGTTTTTAGCTTTTTAAGGTTTAGGGTTTAGGGTTAGTTGAGTGTTTGGGGTTTAGGGTTTAGCATTTGGGGTT
This sequence comes from Cymbidium sinense, assembly GCA_021442155.1. Classification (NCBI taxonomy): domain Eukaryota; kingdom Viridiplantae; phylum Streptophyta; class Magnoliopsida; order Asparagales; family Orchidaceae; genus Cymbidium; species Cymbidium sinense. The sequence goes on from JAKCPB010001715.1 coordinate 61,821, forward strand.
AAGGGTTTAGGGTTTAGGGGTTAGGGTTTAGGGTTTAGGGTTTAGGGTTTAGGGTTTAAGGTTTTAGGGTTTAGGGTTTAATGTTTAGGGTTTAGCATTTAGGGTTTTTAGGTTTTAGAGTTTAGAGTTTTAGGGTTTAGGGTTTTAGTTTTATTTAGGATTTATGGTATAAGTTTAAGGATTAGTTTAGTATTTAAAACTTTAGGGTTTAAGGTTTTAAGTTTAGGAGTTTAAGGTTTATTATTTTAGCATTTAGTTAAAGGTTTTAAGGTTTATAGTTTAGGTTTAGGTTTAAGGTTTAGGGTTTAAGGTTTAGGGTTTAGGTTTTAGGGTTTACGGTTTAGGTTTTAGGGTATATGGTTTAGGGTTTAGGGTTTAGGGTTAGTTTTAGGGTTTTGTGAGTAGGATTTAGGTTTAGGGTTTTGGGTTAGTTTTAAGGTTTAGGGTTTAGGATTTAGGGATTAGGGTTAGGGTTTTTTTTTAAATAAAAATTAAGTAAACAAGTAGGTTTAAGTTTATTTAGTTTATTTGTTTATTTTTTATTTTATTTTTAATTTTTATTTAGGTTTATTTTTTTATTTTTATTTAGTTTAGTTTATTTATTTTAGGTTTACTTATATTCCTTTAGGTTTTTATTTTAATTTATTTTTTAGGTTTAGGTTTAGCTTTATATTTATTTTTTAGTTTAGTTTTAATTTTATTTTATTTTTTAGGTTTTATGTTTTATTTTATTTTTTTAGGTTTAGGTTTTTATTTTATTATTTTAGGTTTATGTTTTAGGTTTTTATTTTACTTTTATTTTTAGGTTTTATTTTTTGTTTATTTTATTTTATTTAGTTTAGGGTTTAGGCTTAGTTTGTTTTAGGTTTAGGTTTTATTTATTTTAGTTTAGTTTTTTTTAGTTTAGGTTTAGGTTTATTTTATTTTATTTATTTTAGGTTTAGGTATATTTTTTTTACTTTAGAGTTCAACCTTTATTTTTTATTTATTTTTGCATTTATTTTTTAGGTTTAGGTTTTTATTTAGTTTTTATTTTATTTTATTTTAAGTTTATTTTTTTTATTTTACATTTAGTTTTTATTTTATTTAGGTTTTCTATTTTTTCATTTATTTTATTTTTTAGTTTAGTTAAGGTTTTTATTTATTTATATTAGTTTAGTTTTTATTTTTTTATTTTTTATGTTTAGGTTTAGGTTTAGGTTTTAGTTAAAGTTTTTATTTTATTTTATTATTTTAATTTATTGAGGGTTAGGTTTATTTATTTATTTTATTTTTAGGTTTTATTTAGTTCAGGTTTAGGTTTTTAGGTTTTTAGGGTTTAGGGTTTAATGTTTTGGGTATGGGGTTTAGGGTTTAGGTTTTATGGTTGTAGGTTTTAGGGTTAAGGGTTTAGGGTTTAGGGTTTTAGGGTTTAGGGCTTAAGGTTTAGGTTTTAGGGTTTAGGGTTTTAAGGTTTAGGGTTTAGGGATTAGGGTTTAGTGTTTAGGGTTGTATGTTTAGCATTTAGGGTTTAGGGTTTAGGGTTAGGGTCTTTTTCATTTTTTTATTTTATTTTTTTATTTTCTAAAATTAAGTAAATTGGTAGGTTTAGGATTATTTTGTTTATTTTTTATTTATTTTAGTATATTTTATTTTTTATTTTTATTTTTTTTATTTTTATTATTTTTTAGGTTAGTTTATTTATGGAGTGTAATTTTTGTTGTACAATTTATAGTGGTGGTGTTACGAGGTTAGGTAAACAAGTCATTAGAAAGTGTGAGTGATTGAGATATTTAGACTCTATTGTTCAAAATGATTGTGAAACTGATGCAGATGTTATTAGTAGAATTCAAGTTGGATGGTTGAAGTGGAGGAATGCATCTGGTCTGTTGTGTGATAGAAAAGTGCTGCTTAAACTAAAGGGAAAATTTTATAAGATGGTGGTAAGACCTGCAATGATTTATGGTGCAGAATGTTGGCCAATAAAATAGAAGCATGAGACTAAGTTAAGTATTGCAGAGATGAGGATGCTCAGGTGGATGAGTGGCTTTACCCTTAGAGATAAAATGCGAAATGTGTTTGCTCAGAAAAAAAGTTGGAGTAGCTCCAATGGAAGATAAAATTAGAGAGACTGGCCTTAGATGGTTTAGCGTCTGCGTCAATGATGATGATTAGATGCATTAGATTTTCCTTATGTGGATGGTTTTATTTTTTATTTTTAGGTTTAGGTTTAGTCTTATATGTTATTTTTGTAGGTTTAGGTTTTAGGTTTATTTGTAGGTTTTTTTTAGTTTAGGTTTAGGTTTATTTTTAGCTTATTTTATTTTATTTAGGGTTTAGGCTTAGGTTTAGGTTTAGGTTTTATTTATTTTATTTTAGTTTATTTTAGTTTAGTTTATTTTAGTTTAGGTTTAGGTTTATTTTAAGTTTAGGTTTTTCTTTCTAGTTTAGGGTTTAGGTTTTATTATTTATTTATTTTTAAGTTTTTTTTAGGTTTAGGTTTTTATTTAGTTTTCTTTATTTTATTTTAGGTTTAGTTTTTATTTTATTTAGGTTTTTTTTTTTTTTATTTAGTTTAGGTTTTTATTTTTTATTTTTAGTTTTGTTTATTATTTTTATTTTATTTTCCTCTTAGGTTTAGGTTTAGGTTTAGGTTTTAGTTTAAGTTTTTATATTATTTTATTTTTTTAATTTTATTTTGGTTTGGGTTTTTTAATTTATATTATTTTTAAGTTTTATTTAGTTTAGGTTTAGGTTTTTAGCTTTTTAAGGTTTAGGGTTAGTTGAGGGTTTAGGGTTTAAGTTTAGTTGAGGGTTTAGGGTTTGGGGTTTGGGGTTTATGGTTCAGGGTTTGGGGTTTGGGGTTTATGGTTTAGGGTTTAGGGTTTAGGGTTAGAGTTTTAGGGTTTAGGTTTTAGGGTTTTAATGTTTATGGTTTAGGGTTTAGGGTTTTTAGGGATTAGGGTTTAAGGTTGATGGTTTAGGTTTTAGGTCTAGGGTTCAAGTTTTAGTTTATGGATTAGGATTTTTTGGTTTTAATAGAACAAATTCAAAATCAACATTTGTTCTTTTCAATTTCATCACACACTAAGTTTTCCAAGACACGGGCGATGACATAGATAAAAAATGAACACCGTAGAGCAAATCAAAAAAACTAGATAAGTAAGCGTCTCTTATAAAGACAGTTCCATAAGAAACCGTCGGTGGTCATTCTTGATTTCTCCGGTTCCCTTGAGAATGTCCCTCTCGGTAGCAGATCCACCATCATCCTCGATCTCTCTCGCCACCACCCCGCGGTTGTAACCTCCTTCGTTCCTCTGCATCCATAACCACCGCTCGACCACCACCATATCCACCAACACCTCTAGAACCCCACCACCCATGATAATCCCCGCCTCGCCTCGCCCACTAGATCTAGATTGATCACGGTTGATGGTGATGTTCATCATCAAGGTTACGCCAATTCTTAAGGTTTGGTTTAGGTTTAGTTTTATTATGTTTTAGGGTTTAGGTTTATTTTTTAATTTACTTAGTTACTTTAGGTTTAGGTTTAGGATTTGGGGTTTAGGGTTTAGGGTTTAGGGTTTAGGGTTTAGGGTTTAGGGTTTAGGGTTTAGGGTTTATGTTTTAGGGTTTAGGGTTTAGGAGTTTAAGGTGTAGGGTTTAAGGTTTTTTAGGATTTAGGGTATAGGGTTTAGCGTTTAGGGTAGATTAGTTTTAGGGTTTAGGGTTGTTTTAAAATTAAGTAAACTGGTAGGTTTAGGTTTATTTAGTTTATTTTTTTAATTTTTTTAATTTATTTTATTTTTTATTATTATTTAGGTTTATATTTTTGTATTTAGTTTAGTTTATTTATTTTAGGTTTATTTATTTTAGTTTAGGTTTTTTATTTTAGTTTATTTTTTAAGTTTAGGTTTATTTTTTAATTGAATATTATTTTTATTTTGTTCTTTAGGTTTAGGTTTTATTTTTTATTTTTAGATTTAGGTTTCAGTTTTTATTTTATTTCCAATGGTTTAGGTTTTAAGTTTTTATTTTAGGTTTATTTTTAATTTTTTCTAGTTTAGGCTTAGATTTATTTTTAGTTTATTTTATTTTATTTAGTTCAGGGTTGAGGGTTTAGGGTTTGGGATTTAGTGTTTAGGGTTGTAAGTTTAAGGGTTTAGGGTTTAGGGTTTAGGGTTTTTAGGTTTAGGGTTTAGTGTCTAGGGTTTAGGGTTTAGGGTTTAGGGTTTAGGGTTTTAGTATTTAAGGTTTAGGGTTTAGGGTTTTGGGTTTAGGGTTTAAGGGTTTAGGGTTTAGGGTTTAGGGTGTAGGATTATAGGTTTAGTGTTGTAGGTTTAGGGTTTAGGGTTTATTTTAGGGTTTACGATTTAGGGTTTAGAGTTTAGGGTTTAGGGTGTTTTAAAAAAAAATTAAGTAAACCGGTAGGTTCATGTTTATTTTGTTTATTTTTTATTTATTTGATTTGATTTGAAATTTTATTTTTATTTAGGTTTATTTTTTATTTTTATTTAGTTTAGTTTATTTATTTTAGTTTAGGTTTTTTAATTTTGCTTATTTTTTAAGTTTAGGTTTATTTTATAGTTGAGTTTTATTTTTATTTTATTTTTTAGGTTTACGTTTTATTTTTTATTTTTAAGTTTAGGTTTAGATTTTTATGTTATTTTTTTAGGTTTAGGTTTCAGGTTTATTTTTAAATTTTAGTTTTTAGTTTAAGTTTAGGTTTATTTTTAGTTTATTTTATTTTGTCTAGTTTAGGTTAAGTAAATTTTAGGTTTATGTTTTGGTTTTATTTATTTTAGTTTAGGTTTAGGTTTATTTTATTTTGTTAATTTTATTTTTCTTTTAGGTTTAGGTTTTTTTTTAAGTTTAGAGTTTAGGTTTTTTTTAGGTTTTATTTTAAGGTTTATTTTTTAGGTTTATGTTTTTATTTAGTTTTTACTTTATTTTACTTTAGGTTTATTTTATTTTTATTTTATGTTTAGTTTTTATTTTATTAAGGTTTTTTATTCTTTGGTTTATTTTAGTTTTTAATTTATTTAGGTATTTTTTTATTTTATTTTAGTTTATTTTTATTTTTATTTTATTTTATTTTTAGGTTTAGTTTTAGGTTTTAGTTTAGGCTTTTATTTTAGTTTATTTTAATTTTTTATTTTTTATTTTATTTATGTTTAAGTTTTTTATTTATTTTACTTTTAAGATTTTTTTTTTAGTTTAGGTTTAGGTTTTTAGGTTTTTATGGTTTATGGTTTAGGGTTTAGGGCTTAGGGCTTAGGGTTTATTGATTATGATTTAGGGTTTATGGTTTTTAGGGTTTAGGGCTTAGGGTTTAGGGATAGTTTAAGGTTTAGAGTTTAGGGTTTTGGGTTTTTAGGGTTCAGGGTTAGTTTAGGGTTTAGGGCTTAGGGTTTACTGTTTTGGTTTTAGTGTTTACGACAGGGGTTTAGGGTTCAGGGTTTACGGTTTAGGGTTCAAGTTTTAATTTAGGGTTTAAGGTTTTGGTTTTTTTTAACAGAGAACAAACTGAATTTCAAATTAGCATAATATTTTATTTATTTTAGTTTATTTTATTTTTATTTATTTTAATCTTTGATTTTTATTTAATTTAGTTTTTTTTTATTTTAGGTTTAATTTTTCAATTTAGGTTTTTTTTATTTTAGTTTATTTTTTAGGTTTAGGTTTAGGTTTAGGTTTAGGTTTATTTTTTAGTTTAGTTATATTTTTATTTTATTTTTTAAGTTTAGGTTTTAGTTTTATTAGGTTTAGGTTTTTTTTTTTTTAGGGTTGTAGGTTTAGGGTTTAGGGTTTAGGGTTTAGTGTTAGTTTTGGGTTTAGGAATTAGGTTTCAGGGTTTAGGGTTTAGGGTTTAGTATTTTTTTTAAATTAAGTAAACTAGTTGGTTTAGGTTTATTTAGTTTATTTTTTATTAATTTGAGTTTATTTTATTTTTTATTTTTATTTATCTTTGTTTATTTATTTTAGGTTAATTTATTTTAGTTTAGGCTTTTTATTTTAGTTTTTTTTAGGTTTAGGTTTAGGTTTATTTTTTAGTTTGGTTTTCTTTTTATTTTATTTTTTAGGTTTAGGTTTAATTTTTTATTTTAAATTTTAGGGTTAGGTTTTTATTTTATTTTCTTAGGTTTAGGTTTAAGGTTTTCATTTTTGTTTTTATTTTTAGGTTTAATTTTTTTAGTTCAGGTTTAGGTTTATTTTTAGTTTATTTTATTTTATTCATATTAGGGTTTAGGTTTAGTTTATTTTAGGTTTAGGTTTTATTTATTTTAGTTTAGTTTATTTTTAGGTTTAGGATTTCTTTTTAATTTAGGGTATAGGTTTTATTTTTAATTTATTTTTAGGTTTTATTTTTAAGTTAATTTTATAGGTTTAGGTTTTTATTTAGTTCTTATTTAATTTTATTCTAGGTTTTTTTTTATTTTATTATATTTTTATTTTATGTTTATTTTTTTATTTTATTTAGGTTTTTTATTCTTAGCTTCATTTTTATTTTTAGTTTAGTATAGATTTTTATTTAATTTATTTTAATTTATTTTTACTTGTTTATTTTATTTTATTTGTAGGTTTAGGTTTAATTTGATTTGTTTATTTTATTTCATTTAGGTTTTAGTTTTTTTATTTATTTTATTTTTACATTTTATTTAGTTTAACTTTAGGTTTTTAGGTTTTTAGGATTTCGAGTTTAGGGTTTAGGGTTTAGTGTTTAGGGTTTTAGGGTTTAGGGTTTTCGGGTTTAGGGTTTAGGTTTAGCGTTTATGGTTTAGGGTTTAGTGTTTAGTGTTTAGGGTTTAGGGTTTAGGGTTTTTGGTTTAGGAGTTAGGTTTTGGTTTAGGGTTTAGGGTTAGTTAGAGGGTTTAGGGTTACTTTAGGGTTTTGGCCTTAAGCTTTAGGGTTTAGGGTTTATGATTAGTTTAGGGTTTAGGGCTTAGGGTTTAGGGTTTGGGTTGTAGTGTTTACGACTTGGGTTTTGGGTTCAGGGTTTACGGTTTAGGGTTCAAGTTTTAGTTTAGGGTTTAAGGTTTTTATTCTTTTTTAACAGAGAACAAATTGAATTTCAAATTCACTTAATATTTTATTTATTTCAGTTTATTTTATTTTTTATTTTTATTTATTTTAATCTTTGACTTTTATTTAATTTAGTTTTTTTATTTTAGGTTTATTTATTTCAGTTTAGGTTTTTTATTTTAGTATATTTTTTAGGTTTAGGTTTAGGTTTAGGTATAGGTTTATTTTTATTTTATTTTTTAGGTTTAGGTTTTAGTTTTTATTTGTTGGTTTAAGTTTAGGTTTTAGGGTTGTAGGTTTAGGTTTTATTTTTTTAGGTTTTAAAGTTAGGTTATTTTTTAGGGTTTAGGGCATAGGGTTCTTGTTTGGCTTTTAGTGTTATGAGGTTTAGGTTGGTTTTGATTTAGGGTTCAAGTTTTAGTTTAGGGTTTAAGGTTTTTGTTTTTTTAATAGAGAACAAATTGAATTTCAAATTCACTTAATATTTTATTTATTTTAGTTTATTTTTTTTATTTTTATTAATTTTAATCTTTGATTTTTATTTAATTTAGTTTTTTGATTTTAGGTTTATTTTTTTTAGTTTAGGTTTTTTTTATTTTAGTTTATTTTTTAGGTTTAGGTTTAGGTTTAGTTTAGGTTTATTTTTTAGTTTTGTTATATTTTTATTTTATTTATTAGGTTTAGGTTTTAGTTTTTATTTTTAGGTTTAGGTTTAGGTTTTAGGGTTGTAGGTTTAGGGTTTAGGGTTTAGGGTTTAGTGTTAGTTTTTGGGTTTAGGAATTAGGTTTCAGGGTTTAGGGTTTTGGGTTTAGTATTTTTTTTAAATTAAGTAAACTGGTTGGTTTAGGTTTTAGTTTATTTTTTATTTATTTGAGTTTATTTTATTTTTATTTTATTTATCTTTATTTATTTATTTTAGGTTAATTTATTTTAGTTTAGGCTTTTTTTTATTTTAGGTTTAGGTTTATGTTTATTTTTTAGTTTGGTTATCTTTTTATTTTATTTTTTAGGTTTAGGTTTTAATTTTTATTTTAAATTTTTGGGTTAGGTTTTTATTTTATTTTCTTCGGTTTAAGTTTAAGGTTTTCATTTTATTTTTATTTTTTGGTTTAATTTTTTAGTTTGGTTTAGGTTTGTTTTTTTTAGTTTATTTTTTTATTATTAGGGTTTTGGTTTAGTTTATTATTTTAGGTTTAGGTATTTATTTTAGTTTAGTTTATTTTTAGGTTTAGGATTTCTTTTTAATTTATGGTATAGGTTTTATTTTTTATTTATTTTTAAGTTTTATTTTTAAGTTTATTTTATAGGTTTAGGTTCTTATTTTGTTCTTATTTAATTTTATTTTTGGTTTATTTTATTTTATTATATTTTGATTTTATGTTTAATTTTTATTTTATTTAGGTTTTTTATTCTTAGCTTCATTTTTATTTTTAGTTTAGTATAGGTTTTTATTTATTTTATTTTAATTTATTTTTACTAGTTTGTTTTATTTTATTTTTAGGTTTAAGTTTAATTTGATTTATTTATTTTATTTCATTTAGGTTTTAGGTTTTCTGTTTATTTTATTTTTACATTTTATTTTTTTAGTTTTAGGTTTTAGGTTTTAGGATTGAGGTTTAGGTTTAGGTTTAGTGTTTAGGGTTTTAGGGTTTAGGGTTTAGGTTTAGTTTGGTTTATGGTTTAGGTTTAGTGTTTAGTGTTTAGGGTTTTGGGTTTTTTTTTAGTTTAGGGTTTAGGTTAGGTTTAGGGTTTAGGGTTGCTTTAGGGTTTAGGGTTTTTAATGTTTATGATTAGTTTAGGGTTTATGGCTTAGGGTTTAGGGTTTGGGTTTAAGTGTTTACGACTGGCGTTTAGGGTTTATAGTTTAGAGTTCAAGTTTTAGTTTAGGGATTAAGGTTTTGGTTTTTTTTTTTAGAACAAATTGAATTTCAGGTTTAATATTTTATTTATTTTAGTTTATTTTATTTTTATTTTATTTATTTTAATCTTTGATTTTATTTAAGGTTTTTTTTTTTAGGTTTATTTATTTCAGTTTAGGTTTTTTTTATTTTAGTTTATTTTTTAGGTTTAGGATTAGGTTTAGTTTTATTTTTTAGTTTAGTTATATTTTTATTTTATTTTTTTGGTTTAGGTTTTAGTTATTATTTTTTGGTTTAAGTTTAGGTTTTAAGGTTGTAGGTTTAGGTTTAGGGTTTAGTGTTAGTTTTCGGGTTTAGGATTTAGGTTTCAGGGTTTAGGTTATTTTTTTAAATTAAGTAAATTGGTTGGTTTAGGTTTATTTAGTTTATTTTTTTATTTATTTGAGTTTATTTTATTTTTTATTTTTATTTTGCTTAGTTTATTTATTTTAGGTTAATTTATTTTAGTTTAGGTTTTATTTTATTTTTTTTTTTAGGTTTAGGTTTATGTTTATTTATTTGGTTATCTTTTTTTTATTTTTTAGGTTTAGGTTTAATTTTTTATTTTAAATTTTTGGGTTAGGTTTTTATTTTATTTTCTTCAGTTTAAGTTTAAGGTTTTCATTTTATTTTTATTTTTTGGTTTAATTTTTTAGTTTAGGTTTAGGTTTATTTTTAGTTTATTTTATTTTATTCATATTAGGGTTTAGGTTTAGTTTAATTTAGGTTTAGGTTTTATTTATTTTAGTTTAGTTTATTTTTAGGTTTAAGATTTCTTTTTAATTTAAGGTATAGGTTTTATTTTTTATTTATTTTTTGGTTTTATTTTTAAGTTTATTTTATTGGTTTAGGTTTTTATTTAGTTCTTATTTAATTTTATTTTAGGTTTATTTTATTTTATGTTTATTTTTATTTTATTTAGGTTTTCTATTCTTAGCTTCATTTTTATTTTTAGTTTAGTATAAGTTTTTATTTATTTTATTTTAATTTATTTTACTAATTTATTTTATTTTATTTTTTAGGTTTTGGGTTTAATTTTATTTATTTATTTTATTTCATTAGGTTTAAGTTTTTATTTATTTTTTTACATTTTATTTAGCTATCTTTAGGTTTTAGGTTTAGGTTTAGGGTTTAGGGTTTAGGCTTTAGTGTTTTATTTAGTTTTAGGGTTTAGGTTTTAGTTTAGGTTTAGGTTTAGCGTTTAGTTTAGGGTTTAGGGTTTAAGGTTTTAGTTTAGGGTTTAGGGTTTTTTAGGTTTAAGTTTAGTTTAGGTTTATAGGTTTAGGTTTAGGTTTAGGATTTTAGGTTTAGGGTTTAGGTTTAGTTTTAGGGTTTATAATTTAGTTTTTTATTTAGGTGATTTTAGTTTAAGTTTAGCAGGTTTAGGTTTTTAGTTAGGGTTGGATTGGTTTAAGTTTTAGTTTAAGTTTAGTTTAAATTAGGAGTTAGGTTTAGGGTTTAGTTTAGGAGTTTATAGTTAAGTTAGTTTATAGTTTAAAATTTAAGTTTATAGTTAGTTTGTTTAGGTTTAGTTTTAGATTTAGTTTAGGTTTAAGTTTAGGTTTAAGTTTAGTTTAAGTTTATTTAGTTTAATTTTTAGGGTTTAATTTAGGGTTTAGTTTATTATTTATTTAGTTTAAGTTAGATTAGGTTTTTTATTTTTTTAGTTTTTTTTTTTAGGTTTATTAAGTTTATTAGGTTTTTAGGTTTTTTAGTTTATTTAGTTTAGGTTTAGGTTTAGTTTATTTAGTTTATTTAGGTTTAGGTTTTTGGTTTTATTATTTATTTATTTATTTTGTTTAGGGTTAGGTTTAATCTTTAGGTTTTAGTTTTATTTAGTTTTATTTTAATTTTTATTTTAGGTTTAATTTTTTATTTTTATTTTTTTAGTTTAGTTTGGGTTTTATTTATTTTGTTTTTTTAGTTTTATTTTTTATATTTTATTTTCTCTTTAGGTTTAGGTTTAGGTTTAGGTTTTAGTTTATGTTTTATTTATTTTATTTTATGTTTTATGTTTAGGTTTTAGCTTTTTTAGGGTTTAGGGTCAGCTTAGGGTTTTGGGTTTAGGGTTTAGGGTTTATGGTTTTTTTAGGTTTAGGGTTTAGGGTTTAGGTTTTAGGGTTTAGGGTTTAGGGTTTAGGGTTTTAGGCTTTAGGCTTTAGGGTTTAGGGTTTATGGTTTTTAGGGATTAGGGTTTAAGGTTTAGGTTTTAGGTTTAGAGTTCAGGTTTTAATTTAGGGTTTATGGTTTATGGTTTTTTTAACTGAGAATATATTTACATTCAACATTTCTTCTTTTCGATTTCATCAACAAAGGAACAAACCAAGTTTTTAAGACACTATGATATAGATAAAAATGAGCATGCATAGAGCAAATAAAACCAGATATTTATTTAGACATTTCAAGTAGGTGGATGGGCCATTCTTGATTTCTCAGTTCCCATCCACCTTGGCCTTTCAAGTAGCGAGATCTACCATCATATCATCTCTATTAACCTCGTGCTTTAGCCTCCATTTTTTTTACTCCATATCCACCAACACCTCTAGATCCCCACCACCATTGTGATTGCCTCCTTCACCTCCACCAGAACTAGTAAGCAGCAGTAATATTTCATCAAGGTTATTTCTTAGGGTTTAAATTTAAGTTTAGTTTTGTTAGGTTTTGGGGTTTAGGTTTATTTTTTAATTTATTTAGTTACATCAGGTTTAGGTTTAGGGTTTGGGGTTTAGGGTTTAGGGTTTAGGGTTAAGGTTTAGGGTTTATGGTTTAAGGTTTAGGTTAAGGGCTTCAAGTTTAGGGTTTAGAGTTTAGGGTTTTACGGTTTAGGGTTGTAGGATTAGTGTTGTAGGTTTAGGGTTTAGGTTTTAGGGTTAGTTTTAGGTTTTAGGATTAGGGTTTAGGGTTTTAATTATAGGTAGGTTTAGGTTTATTTAGTTTATTTTATTTATTTGAGTTTATTTTATTTTTTATTTTTATTTAGGTTTATTTTTTATTTTTATTTAGTTTAGCTTATTTATTTTAGGCTTATTTATTTTAGTTTAGGTTTTTTATTTTTTATTATTTTTTAGGTTTTAGTTTATTTTTTGTTGAGTTTTATTTTTATTTTATTTTTTGGGTTTAAGTTTTATTTTTTATTTTTAGGTTTAGGTTTAGGTTTTTAATTTATTTTTTTAGATTTAGGTTTTAGGTTTTTTTTTATATTCATTTTAGGTTTTATTTTTTAGTTAAGGTTTGGGTTTATTTTATTTTATTTAGTTTAGGTTTAGTTCATTTTTTTGGTTTAGGTTTATTTTATTTTGTTTATTTTATTTTATTTTAGGTTTAGGTTTTCTTTTTTTAGTTTAGGGTTTAGGTTTTATTTTTTATTTATTTTTAGGTTTAGGTTTTTAGGTAGTTTTTATTTTATTTTATCTTAGGTTTATTTTATTTTTAGTTTTTAGTTTATTTGGGTTTTAATTTTTTAGCTTAGTTTAGGTTTTTATTTATTTTATTTTAGTTTATTTTAATTTTTTTATTTATTTTATTTTTAAGTTTAGGTTTAGGTTTAAGTTTAGAATTTTATTTTATTTAGGTTTAAGTATTTTCATTTCTTTTATTTTTATGTTTTATTTAGTTTAGATTTAGGTTTAGGTTTTTTAGGGTGTTTTAGGTTTAGGTTTAGGTTTAGGGAGTTTGGGTTTTAGGTTTTAGGTTTAAATTAAGTTTATTTAATTAGGGTTTAGGGTTTAGGGTTTAAATTTTAATTTTTAGGGTTTAGGGTTAGGGTTTTATTTTAAAATTAAGTTTTAGTTTAGAGTTTTATTTTAGTTTAGGTTTTATTATTTATTTAGGGTTTTTAGGTTTTTATTTTTATTTAGGTTTTTTTTTATTTTATTTAGTTTAGTTTATTTTTAGGTTTATTTATTTTAATTTAGGTTTTAGTTTTTTTTAGGTTTAGTTTATGTTTATTTTTTAGTTTATTTTATTTTATTTATTTTTATTTAGGTTTTATTTTTATTTTTATTTAGGTTTAGGTTTTATTTTATTTTTTTAGGTTTAGGTTTTTAGTTTTTTTATTTTAGGTTTATTTTTATGTTTTATTTTTTAATTAGGTTTAGGTTTATTTTAATTTAGTTTATTTTAGTTTATTTTTATTTTAGGTTTAGGTTTAGTTTATTTATTTAGTTTAGTTTATTTTAGTTATGTTTAGGTTTATTTTATTTTGTTTATTTTAGTTTGGTTTTTTAGTTTGGGTTATTTATTTTATTTATTTTTAGTTTTAGGTTTTTCTTTGGGTTTAGGTTTTATTTAGTTTTATTATTTTATTTTAGGTTTATTTTATTTTTATTTTAGTTTAGTTTTATTTTATTTAAGTTTTATTTTACATATTTTAGTTTTAGTTTAGTTTAATTTTATTTATTTTATTTTATTTATTTTTATTTTTATTTTATTTTATTTTTTTATTTTATTTTACATTTTATTTAGGTTTAGTTTATTTTTTTTATTTTATTTAGGTTAGGTTTTATTTTTATTTTAGTTTTATTTAGTTTAGGTTTAGATTTTTAGATTTTTTAGGTTAGGGTTTAGTGTTTATGGTTTAGGTTTAGGGTTAGGGTTTAGGGTTAGGTTTAGGGTTTAGGGTTTAGGTTTAAGGTTTAGGTTTTAGGGTTTTAGGTTTAAGGTTTAGGTTTAGGGTTTAGGTTTTAGGTTTAAGGTTTGGGTTTAGGGTTTAGGGTTTTAGGTTGAGTTTAGGGTTTTAGTTAGTTTAGTTTAGGGTTTAGGGTTATGGTTGTTTTTTTATTATTTTATTATTTTATTTTTATTTTATTTTTTAAATTTAAATTTAGGCTTAGGTTTAATTAGTTTATTTTTTATTTATTTTAGTTTATTTTTTATTTTATTTTTATTTAGGCTTTTTTATTTTTATTTTGTTTAGGTTATTTATTCTAGGTTTATTTATTTTAGTTTAGGTTTCTTATTTTAATTAATTAATTTATTTATTTTTATGTTTTTTTTTTTTGGTTTATTTTTAGCATTAAGTTTTATGTAGTTTTATTTTATTTTATTTTAGGTTTATTTTAGTTTTATTTTAGGTTTAGTTTTGAATTTATTTAGGTTTTTTATTTTTTAGTTTAGTTTAGGTTTTTATTATTTATTTTTATTTTCTTTTTAGGTTAAGGTTTAGGTTTTAGTTTATGTTTTTATTTTATTTTATTTATTTTATTTTGGTTTAGGTTTATTTATTTATTTTATTTTTAAGTTTTATTTTGTTTAGGTTTAGCTTATTAGCTTTTAAGGGTTTAGTGTTTAGGGTTAGTTTAGGGTTTAGGGGCTTTTTTGGGGTTTAGGGTCAAGGTTTTAGTTTATGGTTTAGGGTTTAGGGTTTTAGGGTTTAGGGTTTTGAGTTTTTAGGATTTAGGGTTTAGGGTTTAAGGAGGGTTTAAGTTTTAGGTTTAGGGTTTGATTTTAGTTTATGGTTTAGGGTTTTTGGTACTTTTTTAATAGATAACAAATTTAGATTCAACATTTCTTCTTTTCAATTTCATCAACCAAGTAACACACCAAGTTTTCTAAGAAATAAGTGAGGACATAGATAATAAATGAGCATGCATTGAGCAAATCAAAAAACTAGAGGTCTCCACTTTGTAAAGAGTTCCATAGTCAAATGGGCCATTCTTATTTCTAGTTCCCATAACCACACCTCTCTGGTAGCGATCCACCATCATATCCCCGATCTCTCTCCCTCACCATGGTTGTAACCTCATCCTCACCTCCATAACCACCCTTTTCCACCACCTCCATATCCACGGCACCTCAGATCCCCACCACCACAAGATATCCTCTGCCTCTTCCTAGATCTAGACTAAGCACGGTTGGCGGTGACATTCACGCCATCAGGTTACGCCCATTCTTAAGGTTTATGTTTATGTTTATTAGGTTTTAGGGTATAGGTTTATTTTTTAATTTATTTAGTTACTTTAAGTTTAGGTTTAAGATTTAGGGTTTAGCATTTAGGGTTTGGGGTTAGGGTTTATGATTTAGGGATTAGGGTTTAGGGTTTAGGGTTTAGGGTTTTAGGGTTTATGATTTTAGGGTTTAGGGTTTAGGGTTAGGGTTTAGGGTTTTTTAGGGTTTATGGTTAAGGGTTTAGGGTTTAGGGTTTAGGGTTTAGGATTTAGGGTTTATGGCTTTTTATTTTTTATGTTTATTTTTTTAATTAGTAAGCTAATAGGTTTATGTTTATTAAGTTTATTTATTTAATTTCTAATTTAATTTAATTTATTTTTATTTTTTATTTTTATTTAGGTACATATATATTTATTTAATTTAGTTTATTTATTTTAGGTTAATTTATTTTAGTTTAGATTTTTTATTTTATTTTATTTTTTAAGTTTAGGTTTAGGCTTAAGTTTATTTTAGTTGAGTTTTCTTTTATTTTATTTTATTTAAGGTTTATTTTTTATTTTTTATTTTTTTAGAGGTTTAGGTTTTATTTTATTTTATTTTTTTTTAGTCAATTTTAGGTTTTATTTGTTTACTTCTAGGTTTATTTTAGTTTTGGTTTAGGTTTATTTTTAGTTTATTTTATTTTATTTAGTTTAGGTTTAGGTTTAGGTTTAGGCTTTATTTATTTTAGTTTAGTTTATTTTAGTTTATGTCTAGATTTATTTTATTTTGTTTATTTTATTTTTATTTTAGGTTTAGGTTTTTTTAGTTTAGAGTTTAGGTTTTATTTTTAATTTATATTTAGGTTTATTTTTTAGGTTTAGGTTTCTATTTAGTTTTTATTTTATTTTATTTTATTTTTATTTTACGTTTAGTTTTTATTTTGTTTAGGTTTTTTATTTTTAGGTTTGCTTTATTTTATAGTTTAGTTTATGTTTTTATTTATTTATTTTTAGTTTATTTTATTTTATTTTTAGGTTTAGGTTTAGGTTTTAGTTTAGATTTTTATTTTATTTTATTTTTTATTTTATGTAGGTTTAAGTTTTTTATATATTTTATTTTTATGTTTTATTTTCTTTAGTTTAGCTTTTTAGGTTTTTTGGGTTTAGGGTTTAGGATTTAGGGTTTGCTTAGGGTTTAGGGTTTGGTGTTAGTTTAGGGTTTAGGCTTTAGGCTTTAGGGTTTTGGGTTTTTAGGGTATAGGGTTTAGAGTTTAGGGTTTAGGGTTTCTTTTTTAATTAAAGTAGGTTTAGGTTTATTTACTTTATTTAATATTTTTTATTTATTTTAGTTTATTTTATTTTTTCTTTTAAATTATGTTTAATTTTATTTTATTTAGTTTACTTTATTTATTTAAATTTAGGATTTTTATTTTAGTTTATTTTTAGGTTTAGGTTTAGGTTTAGGTTTTAGTTTTATTTTTTATTTTTTGGTTAATGTTTTATTTTTTATTTTAGGTTTAGGTTTAGGTTTTATTTTATTTTTTAGGTTTAGGTTTTAGGTTTTTTATTTTTGGTTAATTTTAGGTTTATTTTTTAGTTTAGATTAGTTTATTTTTAGTTTATTTTATTTAATTTAGGTTTATGTTTATTTGGTTTAGTTTACTTTAGGTTTAGGTTTATTTATTTTATTTTTGGTTTATGTTTATTTTATTTAGTTTATTTTATTTTTATTTGGGTTTAGTTTAGGGTTTAGGTTTTATTTTATTTAATTTTAGGTTTTATTTTTATGTTTAGGTTTTTATTTAGTTTTATTTTATTTTATTTTAGGTTTATTTCATTTTTATTTTATGTTTAGTTTTTATTTTATTTAGTTGTTTATTTTTTGGTTTATTATATTTTTTAGTTTAGTTTAGGTTATTATTTATTTTTTTTTTTAGTTTATTTTGTTTTATTTTTTGGTTTAGGTTTAGTGTTTAGTTTATTTTTATTTTATTATGTTTTATTTTATTTAGGTTTAGTTTTTTATTTATTTATTTTTTTAGGTTTTATATATAGTTTAGGTTTAGGTTTTAGTTTTTGGGTTTTAGTTAGGGTTTATTTTAGGGTTTAGGGTTTTAGGTTTGGGTTTAGGGTTTAGGGTTTAGGGTTAGGGTTTAGATTTAAATTTTTAGGGTTTAGTGTTTAGGCTTAGGGTTTAGGGTTTTAGGTTTTAGGGTTTAGGGTTTAGGGTTAAGCTTAGGGTTTAGGTTAGTTTAGGTTTAGTGGTTTTAAGGTTTTAGGTTTAGGGTTTTTTTAGGGAGGGTTTAGGTAGGTTGGTTTAGGGTTTAAGGTTAGGATTAGGGTTTAGGTTTAGGTTTAATTTAGGTTTAAGGTTTAGGGTTTTGGGTCTAGGTTTTAAGATTTATGGTTTAAGGTTTAGGGTTTAGTCTTTATTTTATTTTTTATTTTTCGGGTTTTGGGTTTATGGTTTATGGTTTAGGATTTAGTGTTTATGGTTTTTTTTTTAAATTAAGTGTAAGAGGAGTTTTAGTTCATTTAGTTTTTTTCTTTATTTAAGTTTAATTTAATTTTATTTTATTTAGGTTTATATTTATTTAGTTTAGTTTATTTATTTTTGGTTTATTTATTTTAGTTTAGGTCTTTTATTTTAGTTTATTTTTTAGGTTTATGTTTAGGTTTAGGTTTATTTTTTAGTTGAGTTTATTTTTTTATTTATTTTTAGGTTTAGGTTTTATTTTTATTTTTAGGTTTAGATTTAGGTTTTATTTATTTATTTAGGTTTAAGTTTTAGGTTTTATTTTAGGTTTATTTTTAGGTTTTCTTTTAAGTTTAGGCTTAGATTTATTTTAGTTTAATTTATTTTATTTAGTTTAGGTTCAAGTTTAGGTTTAGTTTAGTTTAGGTTTAGGTTTAAGTTTTATTTATTTTAGTTTAGTTTATTTAGTCTAGGTATAGGTTTATTTTATTCTTAATTTAGGTTTAGTCTTTTTTTTAGTTTAGGGTTTAGGTTTCATTTTTAATTATTTTTTGGTTTTATATTTTATTGTTTAGGTTTAGGTCTTTATTTAGTTACATTGTGAAGACTTACTCTTGGGGACGAGCATGCCTCTTTACATTACAATGGATGTTGGCATCTGGATATCGAGTTTTTGGTTGACCAGTGTAGTCAACATTATGAGTCTAAGAACCATTGCCTACTTTAGGTTCGACATCTCAAACTCAAAAGAAAGGATGATGTTGAGAGGATTTATGAACAATGGCGAGAGGGCCTTGTGGTGTTTATTTTTGGATGTATGGCGGGGGGTGGCGGGACACCAGATATGAGGGGTAGTTTTGAGGTGATGGTTAACATTGAGGTATGATGTACTATCTCGAAAGATAGAGGCATCACCCTACAATGGACCTAATCACGTAATAAGGACTTCTAAGGCATGATGGGTCTTGAATGTACCAAATATTTTCCCACTTCATGGATGAATAAAGTAGAGTTTATATTAAACCAAGTTTCTGTTCTATGGAGGTAAGCCTATAGTTATCTTAGAAATTTCATGAATTCTCGATTAAAGTAATTATCATCTCCAAAGATTTCAAGGTTAGGCTATCAAATGATTGGTTGTATTTGGAAAATCAATTGGGAAAGAAGAAGAATTACTTTGGAATCCAAATGAAATAAGTAGGAAATAATGATACTAGGAAGCCTAGAGAGCATTTCCCATTCTATGGTTGGGCTTTATAATTTTGAAGTTGAGGAGATTTATATGGTTTTGAAATTTAATTAGATTACTAAGGCTTATAATCCACCAAGGTTGTGGGAATGCCAGAGGTGAGGATTTATGCTGTAGCCGGAAATAACATTGGATCCTAAATCTGGGAGCTTTAGTAGAGCTAAAGCATGACCCTAATCTAGGTGACAAGTGGACATAAGGGTTTACCTCCATAAGAGAATAAATTTGACTTACGGACTTATAACCAGGTGGAACTAACTCCTCTGATTTTAAAACCATGTAGTCCAGCCTTATGAATTGCAAGGTAACTAGGGTAGTTATTTAATTAGAAAGAGACTAAAATCCTAAACACACTCCCTAAGAGACTAGAGCATGAGTGGTATGAGCATATGACTTAATCTATAGATGCAAAATCTTTTCAAATTTTATTTTATTTTTAACACATTATTTTGAGAGAGGCTTTAGGATTTCTTATGCCTATGCATGATGAAATAGGTTATGGGTCAAATCAGCTAGAAGAAGGTGCTCTCCACCAAAGGGATGCCCTCACAGTCAAGCATTCCTTTATCGTTAAGGATGGAGATCCTTCATGTTCAATAGAAAGAATATGCATGCATGATGTGAAACATACAACCATACAACTAAGGGGATGCTAAATCTTTTAATTATCTTATTTATGTGTCTTATGATGATGAGGTTATGAGTTGTTTAAAATTTAGTTATGAGTGATTAGTTGAGTAGAAAAGTTATTTTTATCCTAATAGCCTAATATTATCAAGCCACATTAAAGCATCAATCATTTAAGAAATTATGAAAAGCATGCCGATCCTAATGCACAATGTAAACATAAAATCAAACAATTATATAAACTATCATAAAGAATAAAAGGCGGTCGTCTGTACCACAACAGAGAGAAAAGATGGGTAGGTGAGCTCTACCTTTAGAATATGAAAGAATAACTATAATTGTATTAAATGTATGGGGTCTTCTTTCTTCATATCACCATTTTGATTTGGTTCCTTCTTTGATTTGGATGGTGTTTGCTTCAAAGGTATCATAGGGCACCCAGGACAAAGCCTTCTTGCCACTACTCATCCCTAATCCCCATAGCACTAATCCTAATTCCTAGAAAAATTACATTTATGTTTGAAAAACAAATCTATACACACAAAATAGAGGTTAGCTAAACATACATATAATCCCCAAACAATTGTATTTATAATTTAGACTTAGCACCTACACATGGGTAACTAAACCCACTGTCTAACTTGGATTATGCTTAAGGATTAAAGCAACCTACAAAAAGAGCATTCACATTTAAGCATCCCTTAAGCACAATCTCTTGCAGAAAATATGATTAAGATAATATTGGCCTATCATCCGTCTATGAAGCATACACTAACATCAATATAATACATCATAAAAAAAACATACATCACATCATACACCATCCTAACTTAGAGCAAGAAGGGGTGACTTAATTCTAATGTGTGTATTAAGGCTTGTGTGGTAAGTCTTGTTAGGCATTAGTGTTGTATTTTCTAAGTGTATAAGGATTCAATTTAACATGAAAGGTTGATTTCACGAAGTAGTTTAATTGATTTGATAATTTTAATTTGTGTTTTTTTTCATTTGATTACATTTAGCAACTAAGTGTTATAAAGAGAGGAAAAGAGGATTGCCCTCTTTCATCCCTACATTAAGTCACTTTCTAAATTATATTAATTTGATTTAGTTCTTTTTAGTGAATGACTTATTAAATGATTTATTTAATCTAAGTTTAGGTTGACTTTAAATAATCTATTCAAAATGAAAGGCATCTTAAGATTAATTTAATTCAATTACTACCACATGGCATATATTAATTCATTCCTTTCCATCTATGTAACATGCATATGATTTAATCTAAGTGTATCTATACATGCAACATATTTTAGCACACTTAAATGATGAATGTAGGTGTATGTTTAGAATTTATGTTTTATTTGATTGAATTATTTAAACATATTAATTTAAAACTTTATCCAATTTCTTATACAAAAAGGACATAAGAATGAAAGTAAATAGGCATGTGTCATGTTAAAATGGGAAGTGAGGTAATCAAATGACCTCCTTGGAGCTAGCTAAAAACCTCATTCTCGGGATGTCGGACTATATACCCATTTGCATTCAAACATATGTAAATTCATATACATGAACATAGGAAGTAAGCTCCAAATCATATTGCTAATTAATTCAACCACTTAGTCAATTATGAATGCATGCAATTTTAATGTAAAATGGTATTTTCATTCACTAATCACATATACATATACATGTACAAAGATATAAGCAAGTACTTGTCATTGTTAAACCAGGGAAGTGAGGTAATCAAATTACCTTCTTGGGGCTAACTAAAGCCTCGTATTCCCGGGATGTCCAGACAATATACTTGCTTTTCTTGGACACACATGGATGTATACATAAATGCAGGAAAGAAAATCATGCAAAGATTGTATATTTTTTTTGATTGAATCATTTATATATATATATATATATATATATGAATTAAAGTTCTATCCAAATTCTAATGTTAAAATACATAAGAATGAAATTAAATGGGTACGTGCCATTGTTAAACTAAGGAAGTAAGGTAATCAAATGACTTCCTTGGGGCTAGCTAAAGCCTCATGTTCTCGAGATGTCTAGACTATATACTCATTACCATTCAATCTTTTATAAATCAACACATGAATATAGGAAAGAGAACTCAACATTCATATGCTTAAGCTATATGCACATGCATTTCTTATGTATTTATAACTTGCATCATAACACATATTATTATTCTTTTATAAGCTTTGAAAATATACATTTGGATTTAATAGTGATAATAGCCACGCATATATTAAATTAAATCAACACATGTAAGCTTACATAAAAGAAATCCATTATCTTTTACTTGATTTTGAAAGGATGGATGCATGAATTCAAATGAGATACCAAATTTAACATGATTGGAAAGAGGACAATCAAATATAAGCATGTGATTCATTCAACCAAACTAGTTCTTAAGGACAATCAAATTAAATAAGATTGTTTTAAAACAAACTAAAGCTTCTTTATTAATTAAGTTTTGGATTTGATTTTATTTAAGAGGAGAAGAGAAATCATTACTTGCTATTTTAAACCCATCCCACATTAGTGATTTGATTTAATTTAAGGAAATGTAATTAAGTTGATTTTATGGGTTGATTAAGTTAAACCCCTGGGTTAATTAATTAGATGAATTAATTACCCTTACCTATGTCACCTTAAAGTAATTAACTAAATAATTATGAACCAACATGATATGCATGGAAAATAAACTTGCATTGATCTTAGGAAATGAAAGGGGCCTAACCCTAATGCACTTGGATCAAGATTAATAGTTAATTAGATTAAGGGACTTAATTAATTACTTTATGATTTTCCCACATATGTAGACTAACCATAATTTCATTAAACTCCTTTAGGTTATTAAAACATAAAAGAACTACATGATTTAATTAATTAAGGTCTAATGTGATTATGATTTCAATTTGATTAAGTGATTTAATTAATTTGTTAAATCTTAATTAATTTCATTTTAAAAGGGTGAAATGAACTTGGGAAAGGGGTCCCAACTATTCCTTAGTTTACTATTGAACAATGATTAATAAACTTAATTAATTAATTTATTACTATTCATGGGATTAATTAATCATTAATTAACTTAAAAGAGTAGTTAAGGTTTTAATTAGTCAATTTTCCAAATTAAGTGAGCAATAAATCTAAGAAAATCATGGGAGGAAGAGGTCATCCCATTAAATTAACCCACAAAATTGGGATTAATTGCTTAAGGGGTAATTAAGCTAATTAATTTTAATTAAATATTACTATTCAAAATTAGATAAGATCATTTTTAATTAATTCTCCTCAGAAATACTTTTAAAATGAGTATTTATTTGCATTTTTTATTTCTCTATGATTTTTTTAATAATTTTAAGTTTCACCCATTAAAATGATTAATTATGCATAATTAAAGCCTAATCCTATTGGCATGGTATGTGGCATGCTTTCCATGGCCATGGATAACTTATCCAACTTAGTGCCTTTGTGGCGGATGCTTTCATCTTTCATCATTTAAGATTGGATGGCTGATTAATCCAACTTAATAGGATTAAATCGATTGATCTAGCATCTAATCATGATTGTCCATTCGATCAAGCAAAATGGGCGTGTGTGATCTAATGTCACGTGAGTGAAGGAGAATGAGTTTATCACCATTGCTCACTTGATTTGAGCTTACGAGCTCAAATCAACTCAAGGATCCCACACCCTCATGACATCGTCGAGAGGGATCAATGGTCAAGATCACATGAGATGCAAGTTTTCTTCAAAAAGGACCAACCCATTTTTACTTAAGGATCAAATTTGGAAGCATACCTCCCCAGAGCTCAAGACCGGTGGCTCAAATGATTAAGGAAGCTTCATCTAGTTGAGAAGAATTTTAAGCACTAAATTGGATCAAAACTTTTAAGTTTCAAAGGCCACAAACTATGATTTGGAGCTCGACTTTGATCAAAGTCCCACCTCCAATGCTCAGGAAGCTTGGGAGATGATTCATTCTGGCTCGATGAGGCATAGGGAAGGTGCATGCAAAGTTAATTTGAGTTTGATGGAGAAATGGGTATGTTAGGTCAGAAATGGGAGTGTCCTATTTTGGGATGTATGAATGGTGATGAGGAATGGTTTGGGAGCTTAGGGGGGCTCTAGCATCATCTTGAGTATCTAGAGCTCTAAAGAATGATTTTTGTGTGTGTTTGAGTGGAAATGAGGTTTGTATACCACCCTTCATCTTGACTGGATGGTGGGATTGGGTTTGGCTTCTAATGACCATCCAGTGATCTCGAGTCTTGGTTGGCGGAGGAGGTGAGTTGGCTCTCACTTGGTTGGTTGAAGGTGTGGTGCCAAGGAGGAATCATGGGTGTCTTATGGGTTTCAAATTCTTCAATGGGCATGGTGAGGTGATTTCACCTCCCATGGGTCATGGCCAATCCAACTACCCCTTGGGTTAGGTTGGGCAGCATCCTAGGTGCCTAGGTGGACCATTGGGAGAGTACCAAATGGCCTAGAATTGGAAATGACCACTTACATGGGTGATTTGCCTCATGTTATGCCCTTGACCTAATGGTAGAATGATCATTTAGCATTGGATTTGATTTGATTTTATATTTGAAATGAGCAGTGGGTTAAAAATTTGGTCTGGACTTGATTTAGTTTTGCTCAATTTAACTCATTTAGTTAGTTGGGTTTAGACAAGTTGATGGTCAAATTAGGTCAAACCAAGGGTTTGGTTAAGTTCATATGATCATTTAGGATGTTTTGGTTCAATTAGTTTGGTTTAGTTTGGCTTAGATTTGATTTTGGCTCATTTGAATTCATTTGGGTCAAATGGGTTAAGTTGACCAATTTGATCAAATTGGCCAAATTGGGTTGGGTTAGGTGTTGGTTTTGGTTTAGTTGACCAATTGAAGATGATTGTAGGCTTTGGTTTTAATTAATTTAGATTTAGTTTTGATTTAGGACAACTTGAACCTTTAGGTCAATTTGGGCTAAGTAATTAGTTCAATTGGGTCCAATCATGGCTTTGGTCAAGTTCTACAATCAATTTGGAATGAACTTAAGCCATTGGTTGCAATCAATTTGGTTTATATTTTAATTTGACCCAATTTGGTATTTTAAGTCAATTTGGGTCAACTTGTCAAGAGCCAATTGGGTTTGGTTTGACTCAATTGAAGGTCAAGTCATATTCAAATATTGATTTTGATTTGGTATGAATCATTGGTTTCAAGGATTTGGCTTAGGTTGTAATTTGGCTAGTTTGGTTCATATGGGTTAAGGGTTGACTTGGTCAAATGACCAAAGGACTTGACCAATTTGACAATTGATCAACCTAGGGTGATCAACAATCATGATGGGAGTTTTGATCGGCTTAGTTCAATCAAATTTTGGTAGAATTAGAACTTGTCTCAAATAGGTCAAATTGGCCACTTTGGGTCAAGTGGACCAGGTTTAGTTGGCTTGGAGTTTTGATGATTTAAATGTATATTTTATTTAAATTTGTGAATATAATTGAAAATATGATTGATTTGTGAGAAAATCAATTGAGTTTGACTTGATTTGGATTAAGATTTGGCCAAGTCCATGGGATAGGTCATATGGCTTAGGAAGGGTTTTGATTTAATTTGATTTAGTTTTGATCACTTGAATATTGATTTGATTTATATTTAGGAAGATTATTGAAGATATAAATTGATTATGACAAAATCAATTGATTTTGGATTGATTTGGATTAAGATTTGGCTAAGTCCATGGGATAGGTCATATGGCTTAGGAAAGGTTTCAAGTTTGGATTTGATCATGGGCTTCAATCATTTGGTTTTGGAATTTGGGTTTGGATTTGGAGAATTTGATGTTTGAATTGAACTTGAGTTTTGGTTTAGAAGGTGAACATGGATTGGATTTGGGTTGTAGGGTGGGTGGATTATCTAATGCCAATGCATAACCTAATCTATGGTTAACCATCTAAGTCTTTAAGCTTAGGTTAAGTGTTTACCTAATTGTTAGAAGTGTGACTGAGGGAAGTCTTAGTGTCTAGAATACTCTAAGTCTAAGATGGGAAGATTGAATCCACACTCTAAAGTTAGGTCAAGGGCTTAGGCTCCATAATGTTGCCCTTGGAGATAAATGATTGGG
>JAKCPB010001716.1:0-97623 GCA_021442155.1 Cymbidium sinense
TATTAATTTATTAATATTAGTTATTAATCCTTTAGCTTGTAGTTTATTGCCTTTATTTAGTTATTATTAGTTATTTTTAATTATTAGTTATTATTAGTTTCATTAATATTATTAATTCCATTAACTGGTTACATCGGTTATTTGTTTAGTTAGTTTATTAGTTATTAGTTTAGCATTATTATTATTAGTTAGTTAGTTATTATTATTTAGTCTATTATTAATTAGTTTCAGCTCATTACTTGCATATTAAGAATATAGTTTTTAGTTATAATCTAGTTTTTAGTTATTATTTCTTTATTATTTGCTAGTAATTTAGATAATTAAGTTATTTATTAGCCAGTTAGTTGTCATTAGTTTAGTTTTATTATTATTAGTTAGTTATTAGTTTATTTATTAGTTTTATTATTATTCATTAGTTTTTATTAGTTTTTAATTTATTATAGTAATTATTATAAGTGATTAGTTATTAGTTTTATCATTAGCTTATTAATTAATAATTATTACTTATTATTTATTAGTTAGTCATTAATTATTAATTAGTTAATTATTATTACTAGTTATTTAGTTATTATAAATTTATTAGTTACTTTTATTATTAGTTTAATTAGTTATTAGTTATTAGGTTTTATTATTAGTTAGTTATTATTAGTTATTACTATTATTATTATTATTTAGTTTCTTAGGTTGGTTATATTTAGTTAGTTTATTATTGGGTTATTACTATTAGTTTAGTTAGTTATTATTAGTTTATTAGTTTAGTTATTATTGATTTTATTAGTTATTAATAGTTAGTTATATTTTAGTTTAGTTATTAGTTTATTAGTTTATTTAGTTATTAGTTTATTAGTTTTTAGCTATTAGTTAATTTATTAGTTATTAATTTATTAGTCTTATTAGTTTATTAGTTTATTTTTAATTATAGGTTATTTAGTTTAGTTATTATTAGGTATTAGTTAGTTTTTAGTTATTATTACTTATTAGTTTAGTTATTATTATTAGTATTAATTAGTTTATTTATTTTATTTTATTATTATTATTATTGTTTATTTTATTTATTACTATTTTATTATTATTAGTTATTATTATTGTTATTATTAGTTATTTTTATTGGTTATTAGTTTAGTTTGTTTTAGTTTGGTTAGTTAGTTAAGTTGTCATTAGTTATTAGTTAGTTATTAAGAATTAGTTATTATTATAAGTTATTTAGTTTAGTTTTATTAATTTATTATTTAGTTATTAGTTTTAGCTTACTATTTTAAGTTACTATTTATTATTTAGTTATTATTAGTTTTTTAGTTTATTATTAATTATTAGTTTATTTTTTATAGTTTATTTTAGTTATTAATTTTAATCTAGTTTATTATTTATTTTAGTTTAGTTAGGTTAGTTTTAGTTGGGCTTATTTTTAGCTTTATTTTTAGTTAGTTATTTAGTTTCTTATTATTATTTATTATTTTTATGTAGTTATTTAGTTTTAGTATATTATTTATATAGTTTATTAGTTTATTATTTGTTTTAGTCAGTTTAGTTATTGGTTTTATTAGTTATTACTATTACTTTATGATTTTTAGTTTTATTTATTAGTTTATTAATTAGTTTAGTTTTATATTTTTGTTAATTTTAGTTTATTTTATTATTTAGTTATTATTAATATTAGTTATTAGTTATTAGACATTATTTTATTAGTTATTAGTTTAGTTATTTAAGATTATTAGTTATTAGTTTAGTTTTTATTAGATTTAAATTATTATTATTATTGTTCTTATGATTTTTATAGTTATTAGTTTTAATTTTATTGGTTAGTTAGTTTTTTAGTTATTATTAGTTTAGTTAATTATTAGTTTATTATTATTAATTAATTAGTTTTAATTTAGTTTTTAGTTAGTTTATTCATTTTATTATATTATTTAGTTTAGTTATTTGTTTATTAGGTTTAGTTATTTTTAGTTTATTAAGTTTATTATTAGATAGTTTTAGTTATTAGTTTATTAGTTTATTATAATTATTTAGTTTAGTTTTAGTTATTAGTTTAGTTTTATTTTTAGGTTTATTTATTAGTTTTAGTTTATTAGTTACTTAGTTAGTTAGTTATTAGTTTATTAGTTATTATTAGTTAGTTATTTTATTAGTTAATAGTTATTAGTTTAGTTATTTTTAACTATTAGTTTATTAGTTATTAGTTTTATTAGTTCTTATTAGTTATTAGTTTTTAGTGTATTATTAGTTTAGTTATTAGTTTTTAGGTTTTAGTTTATTATTAGTTTTTATTTAGTTATTTATTATATAGTTATTAGGTTTAGTTTAGTTTTTAGTTTAGTTATTTAGTTTTTTAGTTAGCTTATTATTAGCTAGTTATTAAAATATTATTAGTTTAGTTAGTTATTTAGTTAATTATTTTATTAGTTTTATTAGGTTTTATTAGTTTAGTTTTTATTATTAGTTTTTAGTTAGTCTATTTTTTAGTTAGTTATCAGTTATTAGTTTAGTTTATTAGTTTAGTTATTATTTTTTAGTTTAGTTATTACTTATTTGTTTATTAGTTTTATTTAGTTCATTATTAGTTAGTTATTTAGTTATTTAGTTTATTATAAGTTATTAGTTTTGCAAGTAGTTAGTTTATTTATTAGTTATTTATTAGTTTTGTGATTAAGGTTTTTTAGTTATTAGTTTAGTTTTATTATTTAGTTATTATTTATTATTAGTTCAGTTATTAGTTTAGTTATTATTAGTTTTATTAGTTTAGTTTAGTTTATTTATTTATTTATATAGTTTTAGTTATTATTAGTTATTAGTTAGTTTATTTAGTTATTTGTTTAGTTAGTTAGTTATTAGTTATTAGTTTTGTTATTTAGTTAGCCAATTAGTTATTATTATTAGTTATTATTTTTTTGTTTTATTAGTTATTTAGGTTGTTATTAGTTTATTATTATTAGTTTAGTTATTAATTAGTTAGGTCATTATTATTAGTTAGTTAGTTTTTAGTTTAGTTTTTTTAATAGTTTTATTTTAGTTTATTAATTATTATTATTAGTTAGTTTATTAGTTTATTATTTGTTAGTTATTAGTTTTATTAGTTTATTAATTTAGTTATTATAGGTTATTTAGTTCAGTTATTAGTTATTTTAGTTTTATTATTTAGTTTAGTTTTAGTTATTATTTATTAGTTATTAGTTTTATTAATTATTATTAGTTATTAGTTTTTATTAGTTTATCAGTTTAGTTATTTAATTATTAGTTTAGTTAGCTTAGCTAGTTTTATTAGTTATTAGTTATTATAATTAGTTATTATATTAGTTATTAATAGTTATTTTTTTTTTTAGTTTTAGTTTTAGTTTTATGTTATTAGTTATTAGTTTATTAGTTTAATTATTTAGTTATTTAGTTTTAATATATTATTATTACTTAGTTATTAGTTTAGTTATTGTATTATTATTAGTTAGTTATTAGTTATTAGTTATTAGTTATTAGTTATTATTAGTTAGTTGGTTTTATTATTTAATTTATTAGTTTATTATTAGTTATTATTATAAGTTATTAGTTTATTAGTTATTAGTTAGTTTATTATTAATAGTTTATTAGTTTATTAGTTATTAGTTAGTTAGTTAGTTTTTTAGTTATTATTAGTTTTTTTATTAGTTATTAATTAGTTATTATTAGTTGTTAGGTTTTATAAGTTATTAGGTTATTAGTTTTTGTTATTATTAGTTATTATTTTAGTTTAGTTATTAGTTTTAGTTTAGTTATTTAGTTAATTATTTTATTATTTATTATTAGTTAGTTATTTATTATTAGTTTATTAGTTAGTTATTATTATTAGTTATTTAGTTTTAGGTTTTAGTGTTATTATTATTTTATTTTATTTTATTAGTTATTAGTTTATTAGTTAGTTAGTTATTATTTATTAGTTATTAGTTTATTAGTTTATTAGTTTATTAATTTTATTATTTAGGTTATCATTATTAATTTTTATTTTAGTTATTTTATTATTTATTTGGTTAGTTATTAGTTATTATTATTTATTAGTTATTGGATATTAGTTTAGTTATTTATTTAGTTTAGTTTTAGTTTATTAATTAGTTTAATATATAATTTTTTATTAGTTTATTAGTTTAATTATTAGTTATTTTTAGTTTAGTTAGTTTTATTATTTAATTATTTCTTATTATTATTTTATTAGTTTTAATAGTATTATTATTAGTTATTAGTTATTAGTTTAGTTATTAGTTTAGTTAGTTAGTTTATTTATTAATTATTATTAGTTTAATTGTTAGTTATTATTTTTAGTTATTAGTTTTATAGTTAGTTAGTTGGTTATTTTTTTAGTTTTAGTTTTTTAGTTTTTTTTAGTTTTATTTTATTTGTTTTATTATTTATTAGTTATTAGTTTAGTTATTTTATCAATTTATTAGTTTATTAGTTATTTAGTTATTAGTTATTAGTTATTATTTATTATTTATTAATTATTTAGGTTTTATTACTTATTTAGTTTTATTAGTTTATTTATTAGTTAGTTTAGTTATTTTAGTTTAGTTATTAGTTTAGTTATTATTAATTTAGTTATTAGTTATTAGGTCCATTTTAGTTTAGTTATTAGTAGTTAATTATTAGTTATTATTATTAGTTATTATTAATTATTAGTTAGTTATTATTTATTTATTTTATTATTAGTTAGTTTTATTTGTTTTTTTAGTTATTAGTTATTATTATTAATTTATTATTCTAGTGATTATTGTTTTATTAGTTATTATTTAGTTTTAGTTTTTAGTTATTATTAATTATTAGTTAGTTATTATGCGCTATTATTAGTTATTAGTTATTAGTTTTATTAGTGTTTAGGTTTATTTAGTTAGTTTTATTAGTTATTTAGTTTTATTATTTAATAGTTTAGTCAATTTTTTAGTTATTGGTTATTATTATATTATTGGTTAGTTATTAGTTAGTTATTATTAGTTTTTAGTTTATTATTAGTTATTAATTATTAGTTTTAGCTTTAATTTTTTTATTTAGATATTAGTTTTTATTAGTGATTAGTTTTATTCTTAGTTTAGTTATTTAGTTATTATTTAGTTAATTATTATTTAGTTAATTTAGGTTTAGTGTAGTTATTATTAGTTAGTTATTTTATTTTATTATTATTATTTTACTATTATTATTCATTATTAGTTATTAGTTATTATTTTAGTTTTTAGTTATTAGTTATTAGGTTTTATTAGTTATTTAATTGTTTTATTAGGTTGTTTTAGTTATTATTAGTTTTATTAGTTTTATTAGTTTATTAGTTTATTATTTACCTATTATTATTTTAGTTTATTAATTAGTTATTAGTTTATTTAGTTTTATTAATTATTAGTTTAGTTTTTATTTTAGTTATTAGTTATTATTTATTTAATTTATTAATTTATTTTAATTATTTTTATTTATTTTTAGTTAGTTATTAATTATTATAAGGTTTATTAATAATTAAGTTTAGTTTTTAGTTTAGTTATTAGGTTATTATTAGTTATTATTTATTAGTTTTATTAGTTTTTATTAGTTATTAGTTTATTAGTTTTAGTTATTAGTTTATTTATTATTTAGTTTTTTTTAGTTTTAGTTTAGTTAATAGGTATTAGTTAGTTTAGTTTTTTTTAATTTAGATATTATTTATTAGTTTATTAGTTTGTTGATTTAGCTTAGTTTTTTTAGTTTTATTAGTTAGTTTATTAGCTTAGTTTTATTAGTTAGTTAGTTTTTAGTTTTATTAGTTATTAATTTAGTTATTTATTTAGTTATTAATTTATTATTAGTTTAGTTATTTAGTTATTATAGTTTTATTAGTTATTTATTAGTTAGTTTAGTTATTAGTTATTAGTTTATTAGTTTATCAATTTATTATTAGTTTTATTATTTATTATTATTAGTTAGTTATTATTATTAATTATTAGTTATTTATTAGTAATTATTATTATTAGTTATTAGTTTAATTAGTTCAGTTTGTTTTTTAGTTTTTTAGTTAGTTATTAGTTTATTATTTTTATTAGTTAGTTAGTTTATTAGTTTTATTATAAGTTATTAGTTTAGTTATTAATTATTAGTTTTAGTTAGTTATTATTATTAGATTTTAGTTTAGTTTTATTTAGTTATTATTAGTTATTTGTTTTTTTATTAGTTAGTTATTAGTTATTATTAGTTATTAGTTTAGTTATTTAGGTTTATTTATTAGTTATTAGTTATTAGTTTAGTTATTTTAATTTTATTATTTAGGTTTTAGGTTTTAGTTTAGTTAGTTATTAGTTTAGTTATTAGTTTTATTATTAGTTATTAGTTTATTATTAGTTTTAGTTATTATTATTTTTATTAGTTTAGGTTTAGGTTTTAGTTTTTTTATTAGTTTTAGTTTATTAGTTAGTTTTATTAGTTAGTTATTAGTTTATTTAGTTTTAGTTTTATTAGTTAGTTTATTATTATTATCATTTATTAATTTTTAGGTTTTAGTTTATTATTATTATTATCAGTTATTAGTTTTTAGGTTTTACTTTATTATTACTTTAATTATTATTAGTTATTTGTTTATCTATTTATTTATTTTTATTATTATTAGTTTAGTTATTATTTTAGTTATTAGTTTATTATTATTTTTAGTTTATTAGTTTTATTAGTTATTAGTTTAGTTATTAGTTAGTTTATTATTATTAGTTTTATTAATTTTAGTTTTTATTATTATTATTATTATTATTATTATTATTATTATTATTATTATTTATTAAAGTTATTAGTTAGTTATTTTATTTATTAGTTATTAGTGAGTTATTATTATTAGTTAGTTTATTATTTATTAGTTTTAGTTATTAGGTTTTTATTAGTTATTAGTTTATTATTATTTTTTTATTTTATTAGTTTAGTTATTAATAATTAGTTTAGTTTTTTAGTTAGTTATTATTATTAGTTTTATTATTAGTTATTAGTATAATTTTATTAGTTATAATTTTATTTAATTTTTTATGTAGTTATTAGTAAGTTATTATTAGTTAGTTTAGTTATTAATTTAGCATTAGTTTTATTATTATTATTATTTGTAGTTAGTTATTATTAGTTTTTATTAGTTTTATTCATTATTAGTTTATTAGGTTTTATTACTCTTTTAGTTTATTTAGTTATTTTGTTTTTATTAATTTTTATTAGTTATTAGTTTTAGTTTATTATTAGTTTTTATTTTATTATTAATTATTAGTTTAATTTATTTTAGTTATTAGTTTATTATTTTTATTATTAGTTTATTAGTTTAGTTATTTAGTTTAGGTTATTTATTATTATTAGTTATTAGTTTTAGTTTTATTAGTTATTTATTTATTAGTTGTTAGTTTAGTTAATTATTAGTTAAGTTATTAGTTTTAGTTCGTTATTTTATTATTATCTAGTTATTTAGTTTATTGGTTTATTTTTTGTTAGTTAGTTAGTTTTATTAGTTTAGTTAGTTAGTTATAATTTAGTTATTAGCTTATTAGTTTATTATCTTATTAGTTATTAGTTTATTAGTTAGTTAGTTTTATTAATTTAGTTTAGTTTATTAGTTATTAGTTATAGTTTTTAGTTTAGTTTATTATTAGTTTTATTATTATTAAATGTTAGTTATTAGTTTGGTTAGTTAGTTATCAGCTAATTACTTTAGTTTTAGTTAGTTTAGTTTATTATTTTTTAGTTTATTATTATTTATTATTTTAGCTAGTTTATTATTAGTTATTATTAGATAGTTATTAGTTTACTTATTAATTTAGTTATTATTAGTTAGTTTTTAGTTTAGTTCTATCAATTTTAGTTAGTTAGTTTTTTAATTTCTTTAGTTATAAGTTAGTTTAATTATTAGTTTTTAGTTAGTTAGTTAGTTTAGTTTTTTGTTTTTTAGTTTTCATTTAGATTAGTTATTATTAGTTAGATTTTTTTATTATTATTAGTCTATTAGTTATTAGTTATTAGTTTATTAGTTTAGTTTATTTAGTTTTAGTTAATTTATTAGTTTTTAGTTTATTTTTTATTTTATTAGTTTTTAGTTTATTAGTTTGTTATTATGAGTTTTATTGGTTATTTTATTTAGTTTATTTTTATTTTATTTGTTTTTTTTTTTTTTTTATTAGTTTATTAGTTTAGTTATTAGTTATTAGTGTATTATTAGTTAGTTTTATTATTAGTTAGTTATTTAGTTAGTTATTAATTTATTTATTAGTTTTTTAGTTATTAGTTACTTATTTAGTTACATTTATTTTTTAGTTATTAATTTTATTAGTTAGTTATTATTATTAGTTATTATTATTATTATTATTAATTGTTTTATTTATTTTAGCTATTTTAGTTTATTAGTTTCATTTAATAGTTAATAGTTTAGTTTTTTATTATTTAGTTGTTATTTTTAGTTTAGTTGTTAGTTTTATTAATTTTTATTAGTTAGTTTATTATTTAGTTATTAGTTTAGTTTTATTATTAGTTATTAGGTTATTATTAGTTAGTTATTAGTTATATTAGTTTAGTTTATTAGTATCAACTATTAGCTAATTTTGTTAGTTATTATTATTATTATTTAGCCATTATTATTATTATAAGTTAGTTAGGTTTATTAGTTATTATTAGTTAATTTTAGTTTTATTTAGTTTATAAGTTATTAGTTATTAGTTATTAGTTTTATTAGTTTAGGAGTTATTAGTTAGTTTTTATTATTATTAGTTACTTATTATTAGTTGGTTTAGTTTATTATTTTTTAATTAGTTTATCAGTATATTTTATTTTTTAGTTATTTTATTATTTTAGGTTAGTTTATTATTATTTAGTTAGTTTTTAGTTATTATTAGTTTATTAGTTTTATTTTAATTATTATAAGTTATTATTAGTTTTAGTTATTAGTTTAGCTTTATTTAGTTATTAGTTAGTTATTACTTTAGTTTATTAGTTATTAGTTATTAGTTTTTATTAGTTATTAGTTATTAATAAGATATTTAGTTTTAGTTCTTAGTTAGTTATTAGTTTTATTAGTTTATTAGTATTAGTTTTTTAGTTATTTGCTATTAGTTATTAGTTATTAGTTATTTAATTGTTTTTATTATTTAGTTAGTTATTAGTTTTTAGTTATTATTAGTTTAGTTTTATTAGTTTAGTTATTAATTTAGTTTATTAATTTTTTTATTTAGTTTAGTTATTAGTTTAGTTATTAGTTATTATTAAGTTTAGGTTTTTGAGCTTAGTTTAGTTATTAGTTTAGTTAGTTTTAATTCTTAGTTAGTTTTTATTAATTATTAATTTAGTTATTATTATTATTAGTTTTTAGTTAATTCTTATTATTAGTTATTATTAGTTATTAGTTATTATTATTAATTTATTAGTTTATTATTAGTTATTAGGTTATTATTAGTTAGTTATTAGTTATATTAGTTTAGTTTATTAGTATTATTAATTATTTTATTATTATTATTATTATTATTATTAGTCATTATTATTATTTATAATAGTTTATTAGTTTTATTATTTTAGTTTATTGGTTATTATTAGTTAGTTTTAGTTTATTTTATTTATAAGTTATTATTAGTTATTAGTTTATTTAGAGTTATTAGTTAGTTTTTATTATTAGTTAGTTATTATTAGTTATTACTTATTATTAGTTAGTTATTATTAGTTAGTTAGTGTTATTATTTGTTTTAGTTAATTATTAGTTCATTAGTTTATTAGTTTATTAGGTTTAGTTATTATGTTTTAGTTAGTTAGTTATTTATTAGTTTTAGGTTAGTTTATTATTATTTAGTTATTTTTTAGTTATTATTAGTTTAGTAGTTTTATTTTAATTATTATAATTTATTATTAGTTTTAGTTATTTAGTTTAGTTATTATTAGTTATTAGTTTAGTTATTATTTTAGTTTTATTTAGTTATTAGTTTAGTTTATTAGTTTTTATTTGTTATTAGTTATTAGTTATTAATAAGTTATTTAGTTTTAGTTCTTAGTTAATTATTAGTTTTATTAGTTTATTATTATTAGTTTTTTTTAGTTATTTGCTATTAGTTATTAGTTATTAGTTATTTATTTATTTTTATTATTTAGTTATTAGTTTTTAGTTATTATTAGTTTAGTTTTATTAGTTTAGCTATTAATTTAGTTTATTAATTTTGTTATTTAGTTTTGTTATTAGTTTAGTTATTAGTTATTATTAGGTTTAGGTTTTCAGTTTAGTTTAGTTATTAGTTTAGTTAGTTTTATCAGTTATTAATATTAGTTTTATTATTAGTTTATTATTTGTTATTAGTTTTAGTTCTTAGTTAGTTTTTATTAATTATTAGTTTAGTTATTATTATTATTAGTTATTAGTTATTAGTTAGTTCTTATTATTAGTTATTAATTATTATTATTAGTTTATTAGTTTATTAGGTTTAGTTTTATAATTAGTTTTTTAGGTTTATTATTTATTAGTTTATTATTATTAGTTAATTTATTTAATAGTTTTTAGTTAGTTAGTTTATTATTATTAGTTTTAGGTTTAGGTTTAGTAATTAGTTATTATTTTTTTAGTTTAGTATATTAGTTTATTAGTTTTTAGTTATTTAATTTATTAGTTATTAGGTTTAGTTATTAGTTAGTTTTTAGTTTTATTATTTGTTTATTAGGTTTTAGTTTATTAGTTAGTTATTAGTTTTAGTTAGTTTAATTAGTTTATTATTTAGTTTATTATTATTTTATTATTATTTTTATATTAATTAGCTAGTTATTAGTTTTATTATAAGGTTTATTAGTTTTAGTTTTAGGTTGTTATTAGTTATTAGTTGTATTAGGTTTTAGTTTAGTTATTATTATTAATTTAGTTATTATTAGTTACTAGTTAGTTAGTTATTAGTTATTAGTTTATTTAGTTTTATTAGTTATTTAGTTAATAGTTTTATTAGTTAGTTATTCGTTTTATTTATTAGTTAATTACTAATTAGTTTATTAGTTTTTATAAGTTAGTTAGTTATTTTTAGTTATTATTAGTTATTATTTTTTTATTAGTTTAGTTATTTTTTAGTTAGTTTTATTAGTTTATTAGTTATTAGTTATTAGTTAGTTATTATTTAGTTATTACTAGTTATTAGATTTATTAGTTATTAGTTATTATTATTTAGTTAAGCTTATTAGTTTTTAGTAGTTTAGTTATTTATTATTAGTTATTTATTTTTTAGTTTTAGTTAGTTATTTTATTATTATTTAGTTTATTAGTTCATTTTTATTAGTTAGTTAGTTTTATTAGTTTAGTTAGTTAGTTATTATTTAGTTATTAGTTATTAGTTTATTAGCTTATTAGTTTATTTTTTTATTAGTTATTAGTTTATTAGTTAGTTTGTTTTATTACTTTAGTTTAGTTTATTAGTTATTAGTTATAGTTTTTAGTTTAGTTTTATTATTTGTTTTATTATTATTAATTATTAGTTATTAGTTCTTAGTTATTAGTTAGTTAGTTTAGTTTTAGTTTGTTTAATTTATTAGTTTTTTTAGTTTATTATTATTTATTATTAATTTATTTTATTATTATTTGCTACTTTATTGTTAGTTATTATTAGTTAGTTATTAGTTTAGTTATTAGTTTAGTTATTATTAGTTAGTTTTTAGTTAGTTAGTTACTTTTTTAGTTTTCATTTAGTTTAGTCTATTAGTTATTAGTTATTAGTTTATTAGTTTAGCTTATTTAGTTTTAGTTAATTTATTAGTTTTTAGTTTATTTATTATTTTATTAGTTTTTAGTTTATTAGTTAGTTATTATTAGTTGAGTTATTATTAAGTTATCTTAGTTAGTTTATTTTTATTTATTTAGTTAGTTAGTTTGTTTTTTAGTTATTAGTTTATTAGTTTAGTTATTAGTTATTAGTTTATTATTAGTTAGTTTTATTATTAGTTAGTTATTTAGTTAGTTATTAGTTAGTTATTAGTTTTTTTAGTTATTAGTTAGTTATTTAGTTAGTTTTAGTTTTTAGTTATTAGTTTTATTAGATTGTTATTATTATTATTGTTATTTATTTTAGCTATTTTAGTTTATTAGTTTCATTTATTAGTTAATTGTTTAGTTTTTATTAGTTATTTTTATTATTATAGTTATTTAGTTTTACTTTTATTAGTTTAGTTATTAGTTTTATTAGTTTTTATTAGTTATTATTAGTTAGTTTAATAGTTAGTTATTAGTTTAGTTTTATTATTATTTATTAGGTTATTATTAGTTAGTAATTAGTTTTATTATTTTAGTTTATTAGTATTAGTTATTAGCTAATTTTATTAGTTATTATTTTTATTATTTATTTATTATTATTATTATTAGTTAGTTAGGTTTATTAGTTTTATTATTTTAGTTTATTAGTTATTATTATTAGTTTTATTTTTATTTTAATTTATTATTATTTTTTAGTTATTAGTTTTATTACTTTGGAGTTATTAGTAGTTTTATTATTATTAGTTAGTTATTATTGGATTAGTTATTATTGGTTATTATTATTAGTTTTATTATTAGTTATAGTAAATTATTAGTTCATTAGTGTATTTGTTAGTTAGTTATTTATTAGTTTTAGGTTCATTTATATTATTTAGTTAGTTTTTAGTTATTATTAGTTTATTAATTTTAGTTTAGTTATTATAACTTATTAGTTTTAGTTATTTAGTTTAGTTGGTATAAGTTATTAGTTTAGATATTATTTTAGTTTTATTTAGTTATTACTTAGTTATTAGTTTAGTTTATTAGTTATTATTAGTTATTAGTTATTAATTATTAGTTTTTATTAGTTATTAGTTATTAATTTATTATTTAATTTTAGTTATTAGTTAGTTATTAGTTTTATTAGTTTATTATTATTAGTTTTTTAGTTATTTGCTATTAGTTATTAGTTATTAGTTATTTATTTATTTTTTTATTATTTAGTTATTAGTTTTTAGTTATTATTAGTTTAGTTATTATTAATTTAGTTTTATTAGTTTAGTTATTAATCCAATTTATTATTTAGTTTAGTTATTAATTTGGTTATTAGTTATTATTTTTAGGGATTTTCACTTAGTTTAGTTATTAGTTTAGTTAGTTTTATCAATTATTAATATTAGTTTATTATTAGTTATTATTATTAGTTATTAGTTAGTTCTTATTATTAGTTATTATTAATTATTAGTTATTATTATTAGTTTATTAGTTTATTAGGTTTAGTTTTATTATTAGTATTTTTAGTTTTATTATTTATTAGTTTATTATTATTAGTTATTTTATTTATTAGTTTTTAGTTAGTTTATTATTATTAATTTTAGGTTTAGGTTTAGTTATTAGTTATTAGGTTTTAGTTATTTAATTTATTAGCTATTAAATTTAGTTATTAGTTAGTTTTTAGTTTTATTAATTGTTTATTAGTTCATTAGTTAGTTATTAGTTTAGTTTTAGTTAGTTTAGTTAGTTTATTAATTTTAGTTTATTATTATTTATTATTATTAGTTTAGTTATTAGTTTATTAGTTAGTTATTAGCTTTATTATTAGGGTTATTAGTTTTAGTTTTAGATTAAGTTATTAGTTATTAGTTTTATTAGGTTTTAGTTTAGTTATTGTTATTAGTTTATTAGTTTTAGGTTTAGTTAGTTAGTTAGTTTTAGTTAGTTTAATTAGTTTTTTAATTATTATTATTATTATTAGTTAGTTTAGTTATTATTACTTTTTAGTTATTAGTTTAATTATTAGTTTATTAGTTATTATTATTATTATATTAGTTTTTATTAATTAGTTTTTAGTTAGTTATTAGTTTATAGTTATAATTATTAGGTTTAGTTTATTTATTATTCTATTAGTTAGTTATTTGTTTAGGTTTATTAGTTAGATTCTTAAGTTAGTTAGCTATTAGTTAGTTAGTTTTATTAGTTTAATTATTAGTTAGTTATTATTAGTTATTAGTTTATTAGTTTAGTTTTTATTACTAGTTATTTAGCTTTTTAGTTTTTTTGTTTTAATAGTTTTATTAGTTTAGTTAGTGTTTGTTTATTAGTTATTAGGTTTATTAGTTAGTTATTTAGTTTTAGTTATAATTTATTTTAGTTTTATTAGTTTATTATTAGTTGTTAGTTACTAGCTTTGTTATTTTATTAATTATTATTATTAGTCTATTTGTTTAGTTATTATTTATTATTATTAGTTAGTTTTTATTTTATGATTAGTTACTTTTTTAGTTTTAGTTATTAGTTTAGTTATTTTATTAGTTTTTTAGTTATTAGTTATTTTATTATTAGTTTTAGTTAGTTTTTATTATTAGTTATTATTATTAATTTATTAGTTATTTAGGTTTTAGTTATTACATTTATTAGTTTACTTAGTTTGCTATGTAGTTATTATTATTAGTTTTGTTTTATTATTATTAGATTTATTAACTTTAGGTTAGTTTAGTTTTTAGTTTATTAGTTATTTAGTTATTAATTTATTATTAGTTTTATTTAGGCATTAGTTTTAGTTTTAGTTAGTTTTAGTTAGTTTTATTTAGTTATTAGTCATTAGTTTAGCTTTTATTAGTTAGTTTTTAGTTTATTAATTTTATTATTTTATTAATTTATTATTATTACTTTTTTTATTAGTTAGTTAGTTATTATTATTAATTTATTAGTTTTAGTTTTATTATTATGAGTTAGTTTGGTTAGTTAGTTTTTAGTTTAGTTTGATATTATTATTATTAGTTAGTTTTTTTGTTTTATTAGTTTGTTAGATAGTTAGTTTTAGTTTTTAGGTTAGTTTTTATTGGTTTAGTTATTAGTTATTAGTTATTATTATGTTAGTTTAGTTATTTATTAGGTTATTATTATTCATTTTATTAGTTTAGTTAGTTATTTTAGTTTTATTAGCTATTAGTTTTTTTAGTTTTTAGTTATTAGTTTAGTTAATAGTTATTAATATGGTTTTATTAGTTAGTTAGTTTATTAGTTTTAATTTAGTTATTAGTTTATTATTTTATCTAGTTTAGTCAGTTTATTAATTATTATTAGTTATTTATTAGTTTATTAGTTATTATTAATATAGTTATTATTATTATTATTAGTTAGTTTTTAGTTTTAGTTATTATTAGGTTTATTTTATTAGTTTGTTTAGTTTAATTATTACTAAGTTAGTTTATTATTATTAATTTTAAGTTTAGTTCTTAGTTTAGTTAATTTTTTAGGTTTATTAGTTTTAGTTAGTTAGTTTTTTAGTTTATTAGTTATGAGTTTAGTTTTTTTTAGTTATATTAGTTTTTAGTTATTAGTTTATTAGTTTTATTAGTTTTAGTTATTTTATTTATTTAGTTTTAGTTATTATTTATTATTATTAGTTTATTAGTTATTAAGTAATTAGGCTATTTATTAGTTAGTTAGCTTATTATTAGTTATCAGTTACTATAATTATTTTATTATTTATTAATAGTTATTATTTAGTTTTAGTTAGTTTTATTAGTTTATTAGTTAGCTAATTTATAGGTTTAGTTTTATTAGTTTAGTTATTTAGTTTTTTAGTATTATTCATTTATTAGTTTTTATTTGTTATTAGTTTTAGTTATTAGTTATTGGTTATTAATTAGTTTTATTTAATTAATTATTAGTTTTATTAGTTTAGTTTATTAGTTTACACTTGGTTTTAGTTATTTATTTATTAGTTAGTTATTTAGTTATTAGATTATTAGTTAGTTTAGTTTATTAGTTATTATTATTATTAGTTATTTTAGTTATTAATTAGTTATTAGTTATTTTATTTTAT
Source organism: Cymbidium sinense (assembly GCA_021442155.1). Classification (NCBI taxonomy): domain Eukaryota; kingdom Viridiplantae; phylum Streptophyta; class Magnoliopsida; order Asparagales; family Orchidaceae; genus Cymbidium; species Cymbidium sinense. Next base: position 15,717 of record JAKCPB010001716.1, read on the forward strand.
TGGTTTTAATTTAGTTTTATTTTAGTTATTAAGTTTATTAGTTATTAGTTATTATTTTAGTTAGTTATTATTTTTATTAATGTTATTAGTTAAGTTATTATTATTAGTTTTCATTATTAGTTTCATTAGTTAGTTTTAGTTATTAGTTAGTCATTTTAGTTTTAGTTATTAGGTTTAGATTTTAGTTTAGTTTTTTATTATTATTACTTAGTTTTATTATTATTTAGTTGGTTATAGTTAGTTTAGTTTTGGTTTAGTTTTATTTATTAGTTAGTTTTTAGTTTTGTATTAATTTCTTAACTATTAGATATTAGTTAGGTTATTATTAGTTCTATTTAGTTTAGTTTTTATTGTTTATTTATTAGTTTAGTTATATAGTTTAATATTATTAGTTTTTAGTTTTAGTTATTATTAGTTATTAGTTATTATTAGTTTCTTAGTTTATTAGTTTTATTAGGTTTAGGTTTTAGTTTAGGTTTTAGTTAGTTATTAGTTTTTATTATTATTTAGTTATTAATTTCGTTTTTATTAGATAATAGTTATTGGTTTAATTATTAATTATTATTATTAGTTAGTTAATATTAGTTTTTAGTTATTGCTTATAGTTATTAGTTTAGTTATTATTAGTTATTAGGTTTTAATTAGTTATTAGTTAGTTAGATATTATTATTAGATAGTTAGTTTAACTATTTATTAGGTTATTATTAGTTATTATTATTATTATTTATTAGTTATTAGTAATTAATTTAGTTCTTATTTAGTTTCTTAGTTAGATATTAGTTATTAGTTACTTAGTTTTTATGTTTTTATTAGTTTAATAGTTTAGTTATTTAGTTTTATGATTAGTTATTAGTTTAGTTATTAGTTAGTTATTATTAGTTAGTTAGTTTATTAATTATTAGTTTTAGTTAGTTATTATTAATTAGTTAGTTTTATTTATTATTATTATTATTAGTTATTATTTTATTAGTTTATTATTATTAGTTATTAGTTTAGTTATTAGTTATTAGTTATTATTAGTTTAGTTATTAGGTTTTATTAATTATTAGTTATTAGGTTTTTAGGTTCAGGTTTAGGTTTTTATTTTTATTTTTAAGTTTAGGTTTTAGGTTTTTATTTCAACTTTATTTTTAAGTATTTTTTAGTTTAAGTTTAGGTTTACTTTTACTTTATTTTATTTTATTTACTTTAGGTTTAGGTTTATGTTTAGTTTATTTTAGATTTATGTTTTGTTTTATTTATTTTAGTTTAATTTATTTTAGTTTAGGTTTAGGTTTTTTTAAATTTAGGGTATATGTTTTATTATTTATTTATTTTTAAGTTTTTTTAGGTTTATTTTATTTTTATTTTAGTTTAGTTTTTATTTTATTTAGGTTTTTTTAGGTTTACTTTGTTTTTTTAGTTTAGTTTAAATTTTTATTTATTTTATTATAGTTTAGTCTTTATTTCTTATTTTATTTTATTCATAAGTTTAGGTTTTATTTTAGGTTTATATTCTATCTTTTTTAATTTAGGTTTAGGTTTATTTATTTATTTATTTTATTGATTTTATTTAGTTTAGGTTTATGTTTTTAGGTTTTTATGGTTTAGGGTTTAGGGTTAGTTTAGGGTTTAGAGTTAAGAGTTATTTTAGTTTTATTTATTTTAGTTTAGGTTTAGGTTTATTTTATTTTGTTTATTTTATTTTTAGGATTTTAGGGTTTAGGGTTTAGGGTTTAGGATTTGGGATTTAGGGTTTAGGATTTAGGGTAAAGAATTTATTGTTAGGTTTTTTAAATTTTTAATTTTTTTTTGTTTTTAAATTAAGTTAACCAATATGTTTACATTTAATTTTTATTTAATTTTTATTTTTATTTAAGTCTATTTTTATTGTTATTTAGTTTAGTTTGTTTATTTTAGTTTAGATTTTTATTTTAGTTTATTTTTTAGGTTTAGGTTTAGGTTTATTTTTTAGTTTGGTTTTATTTTTATTTTATTTTTTAGTTTTAAGTTTTATTTTTTATTTTTAGGATTAAGTTTAGGTTTTTATTTTATTTTTTTAGGTTTAGGTTTTTGGTTTCTCTTTTAGGTATTTTTAGGTTTTATTTTTTAGTTTACGCTTAGATTTATTTTTAGTTTATTTTATTTTATTTAGTTTAGGTTTAGGTATAGGTTTTATTTATTTTAGTTTAGTTTATTTTAGTTTAGGTTTTAGGTTTATTTTATTTTTATTTTAGGTTTAGGTTTTATTTTTCAGTTATTTTTAAGTATATTTTAGGTTTATATTTTTATTTCTATTTTATTTTATTTTATTTTAGGTTTATTTTATTTATATTTTAGGTTTTATTTTTATTTTATTTAGGTTTTTAATTTTAAGGTTTATTTTTTTAGATTAATTTAGGTTTTTATTTATTTTATTCTAGTTTTAGGTTTAGGTTAAGGTTTAGGTTTTAGTTTAGGTTTTTATTTTATCTTATTTTTTATTTTATTTATGTTTAAGTTTATTTATTTATTTTATTTTTAGGTTTTATTTAGGTTAGGTTTAGGTTTTCATGGTTTAGGGTTTAGGGTTATTTTAGTTTAGTTTATTTTCATTTAGGTTTAGGTTTATTTTAATTTGTTTATTTTGTTTTTATTTTATGTTTAAGTTTTTTTAGTTTCGGGTTTAAGTTATATTTTTTATTTATTTTTAGATTTATCTTTTAGGTTTAGGTTTTTATTTTATTTTTATTTTATTTTATTTTATTTTAGGTTTATTTTACTTTTATTTTATGTTTAGTTTTTTTTTTATGTTTTTTATTTTTAGGTTTATTTTATTTTTTAGTTTAGTTTAGGTTTTTATTTAATTTATTTGAGTTTTTATTTTATATTTTTATATTTTATTTAGGTTTAGGTTTAGGTCAGTTTATTTTATTTCTCTTATTTCTCTTATTTATTTAGGTTTTATTTATTTTATTTTAGGTTAATTTAGTTTAGGAATAGGATTTTTGATTTTCAGGGTTTAGGGATTAGTGTTTAGGGTTTAGGATTTAGGGTTAGTTCAGAGTTTAGGGTTTGAGATTTAGGGTATATGGTTTAGGGTTGTAGGTTTTAAGGTTTATGGCTCAAGGCTGTTTTAGGCTTTAGGGTGGTGGATAGTTTAGGCTCATGGCTTTAGTATTCTGTGGCTTTAGGGTGGTTTAGGGTCTCATGCTCTGGGTTTAGGGTTTGGGGTTTATAGTTTATGTTTTAAGGTTTAGTGAGAGAGGATTTAGTGGTCCGTGGTCGTGGTTTAAGGTTTAGGGTTAGGATTTTTTATAATTTTTATAATTTTTAATTTTTTAAAAAATAAGTAAACCAGTAGGTTTAGGTTTATTTAGTTTATTATTTATTTCTTTTAATTTTTTTATTTAGGTTTATTTTTATTTTTATGTTGTTTAGTTTATTTATTTTAGTTTAGGTATTTTATGTTTATTTTTTAGTTTATTTTTTTATTTTAGGTTTAGGTTTAAGTTTGTTTAGTTTTGGTTATTATTATTATTATTAGTTTTAGTTATCAGTTTATTTAGTTAGTTATTAATTTAGTTATTAGTTTTTATTAGTTTTTATTAGGTTATTATCTATTTTTTATTAGTTTAGTTAGCTTTATTATTAGTTATTATTTTATTAGTTTTTAGTTATTATTATTAGTTATTAGTTATTAGTTATTACTATAAGTTAGTTTTTAGCTTTATATTATTGTAGTTAATCTACTTAATATTATTAGTTAGTTTTATTAGCCATTTAGTTTAGTTATTTTAGTTTATTTAGTTTAGATATTATTTGTTAGTTTTAGTTTTAGTTAGTTTATATTAGTTATTAGTTTTAGTTTTAGATATTTTATTATTTAGTTATTAGTTAGTTATTTGTTATTAGTTATTAGTTAATTATTAGATAGTTCTACTAGTTTATTATTTATTAGTTTTATTAGTTAGTTTTTTTAGTTATTATTAATTTATTAGTTAGTTAGCTTTTATTAGTTTTATCAATTTTGTTAGTTAGTTTAGTTTAGTTAACAGTTTATTAGTATTATTTGTTAGTTTTATTAGTTTTTAATTCATTATTATTAGTTATTATTAGTTTTTAGTTTATTACTTATTATTAGTTAGGTTATTAGCTTTTTATTAGTTATTATTATTAGTTAGTTATTATTATTAGTTTAGTTATTTAGTTATTAATTTTAGGTTTTTATTATTAATTAGTTATTTAGTTAATTATTAGTTTTATTATTTAGTTTATTATTTTAGTTTATTTGTTTAGTTTATTAGTTTATTAGTTATTAGTTTTAATGATTAGTTTTATTATATTATTATTTGTTAGTTAATTTTATTAGTTTAGTTATTTAGTTTTATTATTATTTTATTAGTTTTATTTTATTTAATTTAGTTATTAGTTTTATTAGTTTATTATTATTATTATTATTATTATTATTATTATTATTATTATTATTATTATTTATTAGGTTTTTTTTTTAGTTATAAGTTATTAGTTTAGTTATTATTATTAGTTTAGTTATTTAGTTATTATTTTAGTTTTAGTTAATTAGTTTTAGTTAGTTTTAGTTATTTATTTTTTAGGTTTTATTAGTTTAGTTATTAGTTAGTTTGGTTAGTTATTTTAATTATTAGTTAGTATTAGTTAGTTTATTAGTCTTTTATTAATTTTAGTTTTTAAATTATTACTTATTGTCAGTTAGTTAGTTAATATTTAGTTATTATTACTTTATTTAGTTTTGAGTTTTTATACAAGTTTTATTTATTACTAATTAATTATTACATTAGTTTAGTAGTTTATTATTAGTTGTTATTTAGTTATTATTATTTATTAGTTTATTATTTGTTATTTATTTAGTTAGTTTTTAGTTATTATTGTTTATTAGTTTTAATTAGTAGTTATTAGTTTAGTTATTTAGTTAGTTTTATTAGTTTAGTTATTTAGGTTATTAGTTATTTAGTTAGTTTTATTATTATGGTTAATTTTTAGTTATGAGTTTTTTATTAGTTATTAGTTTTATTAGTTTAGTTATTTAATTTAGTTATTTATTTTTAGTTTAGTTAGTTATTTATTTATTAGTTCATTATTATTAGGTTTATTAGTTATTAGTTAGTTAATTATTATTAGTTAATTATTAATTTATTAGTTTAGGTATTAGTTATTAATTTTTATTAGTTAGTTATTAGTTTAGTTATTATTTAGGTTTAGTTAGTTTTAGTTATTAATTAGTTTTTCATTTTTTTAGTTATTAGTTAGCTTTAATAGTTATTATTATTATTGGTTATTATTTTATTTTATTTATTATTAGTTTGTTGGTTAGTTATTTCATTTAGTTTTTATTAGTTATTACTTTTTAGTTATTATTATTAGTTTTTAGTTTAGTTTATTAGTTAGTTATTATTTATTAGGTTTTTATTAGTTTAGTTATTATTAGTTAGTTAGTTTTAGTTTAGTTAGTTATTTATTATTAGTTTTTAGTTTTTTTTATTTGTTAGTTTTTTAGTTTAGTTATTATTAGTTAGTTAGTTTTTAGTTTATTAGTTTAGTTTAATATTTATTTAGGTTATTAGTTTAGTTTAGCTTTTTTACTTTAGTTTAGTTATTAGTTATGTAGTTTTTAATATTAAGGTTTTAGTTTTTAATTAGTTTTAGTTATTAGTTTATTAGTTAGTTTTTGGTTTAGTTAGTTTATTTTATTTTATTAGTTATTATTATTAGTTTATTATTAATTATTTATTTTATTATTATTATTATTATTAGTTATTATTATTAAATATTAATTTATTTGGTTTATTAGCTTAGTTTACTTATTAGTTATTAGCTAATTTTAGTTTATTAGTTTTATTAGTTATTTAGTTATTAGTTTTATTAGTTTATTAGGTTTTTAGTTAGTTTAGTTATTTAGTTTTAAGAGGTTTTCTATTAGTTATTTTAGATTTTTATTTTGTTTTTTACTAGTTTTGTTATTTAGCTATTATTATTACTTATTAGTTATTATTAGTTATTAGTTTAGGTTTTAGTTTATTAGTTTGTTAGTTATTAGTTATTATTTATTTTATTATTATTTTAAATATTAATTTTTTAGTTTTATTAATTATTTATTAGTTTAATTATCTATTACTTTAGCTTTTATCAGTTATTAGTTAGTTATTATTAGTTAGTTTTTAGTTAGTTTATTATTAGTTATTAGTTGTTACTTTTAGTTAGGTTAGTTATTTATTAGTTTTATTAGTTATTTAGTTTAGTTATTATTATTATTAGTTTTAGTTTATTTGTTTATTAGTTTCTTAGGTTTTATTATTAGTTCATTTAGTTAGTTTTATTAGTTATTAGTATAATTTAGTTATTTAGTTATTAGTTATTAGTTTAATTATTTAGTTTATTATTATTAGTTATTATTATTTAGTTTATTAGTTAGTTAGTTTAGTTTATTTTTATTATTATTAGTTTATTAGTTTTTAGTTTTTTATTATTTTTATTTTTTTTAGTTTATTAGTTTAGGTTATTATTAGTTACAAGTTTATTATTAGTTATTATTTTGTTTTTATTAGTTTTCATTATTATATCTAGTTATTAGTATTAGTTATTAGTTTAATAGTTTATTATTATTAGTTATTAGTTTAGTTTAGTTATTAGTTTTTTAGGTTAATTATTAGTTTTTTTATTTATTTGTTTATTAGTTAGGTTTTTTAGTTAGTTATTAGTTTTAAGATATTAGTTATTATTTAGTTATTAGTTATTATTATTATTATTTTATTTATTATTATTAGTTATTTAGTTATAGTTTGGTATATTATTATATTATTAGTATTTGGTTTAGTTTTAGTTTAGTTAGTTAGTTTATTTAGTTTTTATTAGTTATTAGTTATTATTATTTATTTTAGTTTTATTAGTTATTAATTTAATTATTAGTTTTAGTTATTATTAGGTTTAGGATTAGGTTTAGTTATTAGTTAGTTATTAGTTTTATTAGTTTAGTTATTATTAGTTTATTATTATTAGTTAATAGTTTTATTAGTTTGTTATTAGTTTTAGTTATTTATTTAGTTATTATTATTAGTTATTAGTTAGTTAGTTTTATTAGTTAATTTTAGTTTTAATTAGTTTATTAGTTATTAGTTAGTTTTATTAGTTTATTAATTACTTTCATTATTATTTATTAGTTATTTACTTTATTAATTTATATTATTATTATTATTTATTTAAATTTTTATTATTAGTTATTAGTTTATTATGTAGTTATTAGTTAGTTATTAGTTAGTTAGTTTTTATTAATTTAGTTATTAATTATTAGTTATTATTTATTAGTTATTATTAGTTTTTTTTTTTTAGTTGTATTTTTTATTAGTTATTAGTTTATTAGTTTAGGTTTTTAATTAGTTAGTTTATTATTATTTAGTTTTAGTTTTATTATTTTTTAGTTTTTTATTAGGTTTAGTTTAGTTATTTACTTATTATTTATTAGTTATTATTTATTATTTATTATTAGTTTTATTATTAGTTATTTAGATATTAGTTCTTAATTTTATTAGTTAATTAGTTTATTAGTTTAGTTAATTAGTTATTATTAGTTATTAGTTTAGTGTTTTTATTAGCTAGTTTATTATTATTATTAGTTATGTTTATTTATTATTAGTTATTAGTTTTTAGTTAGTTTTTATTAATTATTAATTATTATTAATTATTTATTTATTTATTATTAGTTTTATTAGTTAGTTATTAGTTATTAGTTCATTATTTATTATTAGTTATTAGTTTAGTTAGTTATTAGGTTTGTTGTTATTAGTTATTTTTTAGTTATTAGTTTAGTTAGTTATTAGGTTTGTTATTATCAGTTATTTGTTAGTTATTAGTTAGTTTTTCATTTAGTTAGTTTTAGTAGTTAGTTTTTTAGTTATTATTAGTTATTAGTTATTATTATTTAGTTAATTATTAGTTTATTAGTTTAGCTATTTATTTTTTAGTTTATTTATTAGTTTATTAGTTTAAGCTATTAGTTATTAGTTTAGTTTTATTAGTTTAGTTATTAGTTATTTAGTTTATTATTAGTTAGTTTTTTTAGTTATTATTAGTTATTAGTTATTATTAACTATTAGTTTTTAGTTATTCATTATTATTAGTTAGGTAGTTAACTAAATTAGTTTGTTTTATTAGTTACTATTAGTTATTAGTTATTATTAGCTATTAGTTTTTATTTATTCGTTATTATTAGTTAGTTAGTTTTAGTTATTTGTTTATTAGTTATTTTTTTATTAGTTTTTAGTTATTATTAATTTTAGTTATTTAGTTTATTAGTTTAGTTATTTATTGAGTAAATTAGTTTATTAGTTTAGTTATTTATTGAGTTTATTAGTTTATTGGTTTAGTTATTATTAGTTATTAGATTTATCAGTTAGTTATTTTATTATTATTAATTATAATTTATTTATTAGTTTTTAATTAGTTTATTACTATTATTATTATTCATTCATTATTTTAGTTTAGTTTATTAGTTATTTTAGTTATTAGTTTTGTTAGTTTTATTATTAATTAGTTATTATTATTAGTTTTTTAGTTTTTTAGTTATTAGTTATTCGTTATTAGTTATTAGTTTATTAGTTTATTAGTTTTTATTAGTTATTAGTCATTTAGTTATTATTAGTTATTATTAGTTATTAGTAGTTATAAGTTTTAGTTAGTTTTTATTAGTTTGTTATTATTTTATTATTAGTTATTATTACTTTTAGGTTAGTTATTTAGTTAGTTAATTGTTATTATTATTATTTATTAGTTATTAGTTATTAGTTAATTAGTTTTTTAGTTTTTTATTTAGTTTTTATTAGTTATTAGTTTAGTTATTATTAGGTTTATTAGTTATTAGTTTTATTATTAGTTATTATTATTAGTTAGTTATTTATTATTATTTTTAGTTATTAGTTAGTTATTAGTTTTATTAGTTTTAGTTAGTTATTATTTATTATTTATTAGTTTTTTAGTTTTAGTTATAAGTTTAGTTATTATTAGTTTCATTAGTTATTAGTTAGTTTTTAGTTTATTATTTTGTTAGTTTAAGTTTTATTATTATTATTTAGTTATTATTAATTTTAATTATTAACTAGTTAGTTTTAGTTATTAGTTAATATTAGTTTATTAGTTATTGGTTATTAGTTTTAGTTTAGTTATTTATTTATTTATTAGTTATTAGTTATTAGTTAGTTATTTAGTTTTTTAGTTATTAGTTTTGTTATTTAGTTATTTAGTTTTATTAGTTTTAGTTAGTTTTATTAATTTTAGTTTAGTTTTATTAGGTTTATTATTATTAGTTTTTTGTTTGGTTATTTAGTTTTAGTTATTAGTTATTATTAGTTAGTTTTATTAGTTAATTTTAGTTAGTTTTATTATTAATTTATTTTATTAGTAAGTTAGTTATTATTATTATTAGTTATTTAGTTATTAGTTTAGTTTTATTTAGTATTTTAGTTATTATTTTAGTTATTAGTTATTATTTATTATTTGTTAGTTTTATTAGTTTATTAGTTATTAGTTAGTTATTTATTAGTTATTTATTAGTTTTTTTAGTTTTAGTTTTTAGTTTTATTAGTTTATTTATTTGGTTTTATTAGTTATTAGTTATTAGTTTAGTTTTTTAGTTATTATTATTAGTTTTTAGTTATTAGTTTATTTATTATTAGTTATTAGTTTATTTATTAATTATTTATTAGTTTATTTTTTTAGTTAGTTATTTTTATTCTTAATTAGTTAGTTTTTTTTTATTTATTAGTTTTAGTTATTTTTATTAGTTATAGTTTTGGTTATTATAAGTTTATTATTAGTTAGTTGTTATTGGTTATTAGTTATATTAGTTATTATTTAGTTATTAGGTTTATTACTGTTATTATTATTTTTTTTATTTTATGCTTTTATTTTTATATTATTTAGTTAGTTTAGTTATTAGTTATTAGTAATTAGTTGTTATTATTATTTAGTTTTTAGTTTATTATTATTTTAGTATTATTTGTTATTTAGTTATTAGTTATTATTATTAGTTTAGTAATTAGTTAATTAGTTTAGTTATTAGTTTAGTTATGTGGTTTTATTAGTTTTATTAGTTTTAGTTATTTATTTAGTTAGTTTATTTTTTAATATTTAGTTTTAGTTATTAGTTTTAGTTATTAGTTATTAATTATTAGTTTTAGTTAGTTATTAGTTTATTAGTTAGTTATTTAGTTATTTATTAATTTTATTATTTAGTTTATTAGGTTTTATTAGTTATTTATTTATTATTTAGTTATTAGTTATTAGTTTTTAGTTATTAGTTAGTTTTTTTTAATTATTAGGTTTAGTTATTAGTTTTAGTTTATTATTAGTTTATTTTATTATTTATTAATTATTATTAGTTAGTTATTATTAGTTTTATTAGTTTTATTTTATTACATTTAGTTTTAGTTATTTATTTTAGTTATTAGTTTATTATTTTATTAGTTTAGTTTTATTATTAGTTTTATTAGTAGTTATTTATTTATTAGTATTTATTATTATTTATTATATTAGTTTAATTTAGTTTGTTTAGTTTTAGTTAGTTTTATTAATTAGTTTTATTTTTTAGTTTATTAGGTTATTAGTTATTTATCGGTTAGTTTTATTTAGTTTTAGTTATTTTATTAATAATTATTAATTTAATTTTTTTTTAGTTTTATTTATTTTATTTTTTATTTTAGTTAGTTTTATTAGGATATTTGGTTTTTAGTTTATTAGCATATTATTATTAGTTTTATTAGTTATTTTTATTAGTTAGTTAGTTATTTAGTTATTATTATTTATTAGTTTAGTTAGTTTTTATTATTTATTAGGTTTATTATTACTTTTAGTTATTAGTTAGTTTTATTAGTTTAGTTATTAGTTTTGTTAGTTATTAGTTTTATTAGTTTTAGTTATTATTTTATTAGGTTTTTTAGTTGTTGGTTTTATTATATTTATTATTTAATTTTTTAGTTTATTAGTTATTAGTTTAATTCATTTTTAGTTATTTAGTTATTAGTTTTATTAGTTTTAGGTTTAATTTTAGTTGGTATTTAGGTTTTAATAGTTACTAATTATTAGTTAGTTTTATTAGTTATTAATTATTAGTTTAGTTTAGTTATTATTAGTTATTAGTTTATTATTATTTAATTAATATTATTTTTAGTTAGTTTAATTAGTTTTATTATTATTATTATTTATTACTTAGTTTATTAGTTTTAAGTTCATTAAGTTTTAGTTTATTATTTTATTAATTTTAGTTAGTTAGTTTTATTAGTTATTATTAGTTATTTAGTTTATTATTAGTTTTTAGTTAGTTATTTATTTAGTTTTTATTATTATTAGTTAGTTATTTTTTTATTAGTTTATTAGTTTTGTTAGTTCATTAGTTTATTATTTTAGTTAGTTATTAGTTATTAATTTAGTTTGTTTATTTACTAGTTATTAGTTTATTAGTTAGTTAGTTTTATTATTAGTTTAGTTTTTTTAGTTTTATTTAGTAGTTATTAGTTATTATTATTATTAGTTTTAGTTTTTATTATTAGTTAGATTTATTAATTTTATCAATTTTAGTTATTAGGTTTAGTTTTATTGTTAGTTATTTAGTTATTATTAGTTATTAGTTTGGTATAATTATTAGTTATTAGTTTATTTTATTAGTTTTATTTATTTTTAGTATAGTTAGTTTTATTTGTTAATTATTTAGTTATTATTATTTATTTATTTAGTTAGTTATTAGTTTATTTTTTATTATTGTTAGTTAGTTATTATTTAGTTTATTATTAGTTATTATTAGTTTATTAGTTATTATTACTTATTATTAGTTAGTTAGTTATTTAGTTTATTAGTTTTAGTTAGTTAGTTAGTTTATTAGTTATTATTTATTAGTTATTAGTTAGTTAGTTTTAGGTTATTTTTTTAGTTAGTTATTAGTTTAGTTAGTTTTAATTAATTAGTTTTATTAGTTATTATTAGTTAGTTATTAATTTATCAGTTAGTTTTAGTTTATTATTATTATTATTAGTTAGTTTAGTTTATTAGTTTATCAGTTTAGTTATTTTATTACTTTATTAGATTTTAGTTATTATTAGTTAGTTTTTTAGTTATTAGATAGTTTAGTTTGGGATTTAGTTTAGTTTTAGTATTTAGTATATTATTAGGTATTAGTTATTAGTTTATTATTGTTATTTTTTAGTTTATTAGTTTATTTTATTATTATTAGTCTGCTTAGTATTTTATTATTTATTTATTAGTTTTATTTGTTATTTAGTTTTTAGTTTTTAGTTATTAGTTATTAGTTTATTAGTTTTTTCATTTTATACTTATTTTTATTAATTAGTTTTATTTAGTTAGTTTAGTTTAATAGTTATTTATTAGTTTATTATTATTACTTTTAGTTACTAGTTTAGTTTATTAGGTTAATTATTATTTAGTTATTAGTTCAATTATTAATTTTAGTTAATTATTAGTTGTTAGTTTTATTAATTTATTAGTTATTTATTATTAGTTTTATTAGTTATTATTTTACTTAAATATTAATTATTATTATTAATATTATTAGTTATTTTTTATTATTATTAGTTATTTATTATTTGTTATTAGTTTAGTTTTACTAGTTTTATTAGTTTATTTTGTTAGTTTATTAGTTTTATTTTTTAGTTATTAGTTTAGTTTTTATTTCTTTTCTAGTTATAAGTTATTATTGGTTTATTAGGTTTTAGTTTATTAGTTTTAGTTAGTTTTATTAATTATTATAATTAGTTTAGTTTATTTATTGTAATTAGTTTATTAGTTTTTTTAGGTTTATTATTATTAGTTTTTATTAATTATTTAGGTATTTATTAGTTAGTTATTATCAGTTATTTTTTTATTAGTTTTTATTAGGTTTATTATTAGTTTTTATTATTCTTATTATTAATTATTAGTTATTAGTTTACTTATTAGTTTTAGTTATTATTTATTAGTTATTAGTTTAGTTATTATTATTTGTTTAGTTTAGTTTTATTATTTTATTAGTTAATTATTAATTATTATTTTAGTTATTATTATGTTATTATTTATTATTATTATTTACTAGTTAGTTATTAGTTATTAGTTATTAGTTTATTTATAATTTAGTTATTTAGTTTAGTTTTAGTTTTATTATTAGTTAGTTTAGTTTATTATTAGTTTTTAGTTATTTAATAGCTTTTTAGTTAGTTTATTAGTTTAGTTATTTAGTTTAGTTATTTAGTTTAGTTTTAGTTAGTTTTAAATTAGTTATTTAGGTATTATTAGTTATTAGTTAGTTAGTTAATTATTAATTAGTTATTAGTTATTATTAGTTTTATTATTATTAGTTTGTCAGTTTATTATTAGTTTAGTTTTTTAGTTAGTTAGTTATTTAGTTATTATTAGTTAGTGTTTTAGTATATTATTATTCTTATTAGTTTATTAGTTAGTTAGTTTTTAGGTTTTTATTAGTTTTATTATTATTTTAGTAATTAGTTTTAGTTTATTAGTTTAGTTATTTAGTTATTAGTTATTATAAGTTTATTGGTTTATTTTAGTTAGTTTAGTTTTAACAGTTAGTTATTATTACTAGTTTTAGTTAGTTATTATTAGTTAATTAGTTTAGTTATTAGATTTTTTAGTTTTTTTAGTTTTATGGTTATTTATTAGTTTAGTTTTTAGTTTTAGTTTAATTATTATTTGTTATTAGGTTTTATTATTAGTTTTATTAGTTATTATTAGTCAGTTAGGTTTAGTTAGGTTATTTCTTTATTATTTATTATTAGTTATTAGTTTTGAGTTTCACTATTTATTATTTAATTTTATTAATTTATTATTAGTTATTATTAGTTATTATTTATTATATTTAGTTTTATTATTTATTATTATTAGATTTATTAGTTAGTTAGTTTTAGTTTAGTTATTAGGTTTAGTTTTTAGTTAGTTAGTTTTTTAATTAGTTTATTAGGTTTTATTATTTAGTTATTTAGTTTTATTAGTTATTTATTATTAGTTTTATTATTAGGTTTAGTTATTATTTTATTATTAGTTAGTTATTATTAGTTTTATTTTATTTATTATACCTATTAGTTATTTAGTTAGTTTTTATTAGTTTTAGTTATTTAAACTTTTGGTTTTAGTTAGTTATTAGTGTGTTTTATTTGGTTATTTTTATTAGTTTAGTTTATTAGATTTTTTGTTAGTTTTATCAATTTTTTATTTAGTTGTTTATTATTAGTTAGTTTTATTACTAGTTAGTTAGTTATTTAGTTTTATTAGTTATTTTTTATTTTAATTTATTAGTTTTTTATTAGTTAGTTTTTTAGTTTTATTATTTAGCTTTTTAGTTATTAGTTTTAGTTAGTTATTATTAGTTAGTTTAGTCATTATTATTAGTTTTATTTGTTATAAATATTTTAGTTTGGCTTTTATACTTATTATTTATTCATTTAGTTATTTATTAGTTTTAGTTTTGTTACTTATTACTAAGATTTATTATTTAGTTAGTTATTAGTTATTAGTTTATTATTAGTTTTATTATTACTAGTTATTAGTTTAGTTATTATTAGTTCATTATTAATTTAGTCAATAATTATTGTTATTATTATTAGTTATTTGTATAATAGTTAGTTTATTATTACTAGTTATTTGTATAATAGTTAGTTTATTATTACTAGTTATTTATTAGTTTATTAGTTTTATTATTAGTTATTAATTAGTTATTAGTTTTAGTTCATTATTTTTTTATTAGTTTATAGTTATTATTAGTTTTTTTAGTTATTAGTTTTTTTTAGTTATTAGTTTTATTAGTTATTAGCTTAGTTTTAGCTTAGTTAGTTATTATTAGTTTATTTTTATTAGTTATTAGTTAGGTTATTTTAGTTTTTAGTTTTTTAGTTATTATTAGTTAGTTTAGTTAATTAGTTATTATTAATTAATTAGTTTTTAGTTAGTTATTATTTTTTATTAGTTTAGTTCTTATTATTATTAGTGTTTTAGTTTTATTATTATTTGGTTAGTTAGTTTAGGTTTATTAGTTAGTTTAGATTTATTAGTTTTATTTTATTAGTTGTTATTCGTTTATTAGTTATTCGTTATTAGTTTTAGGTTTAGTTAATTATTATTAGTTTACTTTTTAGGTTTTTATTAGCTATTAGTTTAGTTTTTTATTTATTTAGTATTATTATTAGTTATTATTATATTATTAATTTAGTTTTTACTTACTTAGTTATTGTTATTAGTTTATTATTAGTTTAGTTATTTAGTTATTAGTTATTAGTTGTTATTAGTTATTATTATTTAGTTTTATTATTAGTTTTAGTTAGTTTAGTTAGTTATTAGATATTTACTTTAGTTATTTTTTAGTTTATTTGTTTATGAGTTTATTATTAGTTATTTAGTTAGTATTAGGTTTAGTTTATTTAGTTTATTATTAGTTATTATTAGTTAGTTATTATTAGTTAGTTATTTATTTAGTTTATTAGTTTTATTATTATAGTTATTTTAGTTTGTTATCGGTTAGTTAGTTATTTTTTTTTAGTTAATTATTATTCAGTTTTTAGTTTTAGTTAGTTATTAGTTTATTAATTATTTGTTATTTTATTTATTTTTATTAGTAGTTTAGTTAGTTTATTAGTTATTAGTTTAGTTAGTTTTAGTTTATTAGTTTCTTTAGTTATTATTAGTTATTAGTAATTATTAGTCAATTATTAGTTTATTAGTTAGTTTTAGTTTATTATTATTATTAGTTAGTTTAGTTTATTAGTTTACTTAGTTTAGTTATTTAGTTAGTTTATTAGTTTATAGTTATTATTAGTTAGTTTTTTTGTTATTAGATAGTATAGTTATTTAGGTTTAGTTATTAGTTTAGTTATTAGTTATTTAGTTATTATTAGGTTTATTTAGTTATTAATTATTACTTATTATTATTTAGTTTATTAGTTTAGTTATTCTTAATTTTAGTTTAGTTATTTAGTTTATTAGTTTATTAGTTTTATTAGTTATTTAGTTTTAGTTTTTAGTTATTAGTTATTAGTTTATTAGTTTTTAGTTTTATTATTTTTTATCAGTTAGTTTTATTTAGTTAGTTTAGTTTATTAGTTTATTATTATTAGTTTTAGTTATTAGTTTAGTTTATTAGTTTTATTATTAGTTAGTTATTAGTTTAGTTTTAGTTATTTTTATTAGTTACTAGTTATTATTAGTTTATTAGTTTGTTATTTTAGTTTTATTAGTTAGTTATTATGATGTTATTATTATTTATTACTATTATCTTTTAGTTAGTTATTAGTTATTAGTTTATTTATTATTTAGTTATTCTATTTAGTTTTAGTTTTATTATTAGTTAGTTTAACTTATTATTAGTTTTTATTTATTTATTAGTTTAATAGTTTAGTTTATTTTAGTTGGTTTTATTAGTTATTTTAGTATTAGTTAGTTAGTTATTATTATTTATTTAGTTAGTTAGTTATTATTATTATTAGTTGGGCTAGTTTATTTAGTTATTTAGTTTATTAAGTTATTATTTTATTATTTTATTTTTAGTTAGTTATTTAGTTATTATTAGTTAGTTTTTTAGTTTATTATTATTATTATTTGTTTATTAGTTATTAGTTAGTTTTTTATTATTTTAGTTATTAATTTTAGTTTTTTAATTTCCTAGGTTAGTTATTTAGTTATTAGTTATTATTAGTTTATTAGTTTATTAGTTTATTTTAGTTAGTTTAGTTTTATTAGTTAGTTATTATTATTAGTTCTGTAGTTTTATTAGTTATTATTTAGTTATTATTTATTAGTTTATTAGTTAGTTTAGTTAGTATTATAGTTATTATTATTTAGTTATTTTATTGGTTATTAGTTTTAGTTATTAGTTTTTTAGTTTTATGGTTTTATTTCAGTTTATTAGTTTTAGTTTTATTATTATTAGTTATTTAGTTTTTTATTAGTTTTATTAGTTTATTATTAGTCAGTTAATTTGAGTTAGGTTATTTATTTATTAGTTATTATTAGTTATTAGTTATTTTTTTTAGTTATTTATTATTTAGTTTTATTAGTTTGTAATTTATTATTATTAGTTATTGATTATTTTATTTAGTTTTATTATTTATCATTATTAGGTTTATTAGTTAGTTAGTTTTTAGTTTAGTTATTAGGTTTAGTTTTTAGTTAGTTTTTTTATTAGTTTATTTAGTTTTATTATTTAGTTATTTAATTTTATTAGTTAATTATTATTATTTTTTATTTATTATTTTTATTATTAGTTGGTTATTTTTAGTTTTATTAGTTAGTTTTATTATTATTAGTTAGCTTAGCTATTAGTTATTTAATTATTTTGTATTTATTTTACTAATTTAGTTATTAAGTTTTATTTAATTATTTTTATTAGTTCAGTTTATTAGATTTTTTATTAGTTTTCTTAGTTTTTTATTTAGTCTTTATTATTAGTTAGTTTTTTTTATTAGTTAGTTATTTAGTTTTATTAGTTATTATTATTTAGTTATTATTTTAGTTTATTAGTTTTTTATTAGTTAATTTTAGTTTTTCAATTTTTTAGTTTAGTTATTTAGTTTTTTAGTTATTAGTTTTAGTTAGTTATTAGTTATTATTATTAGTTGTTAGTTATTAGTTAGTTGGTTTATTTTTTTAGTTTTATTTGTTATTATTAATTTTTTTAGTTATTTAATATTAGTTTTTTAGTTTTGTTAGTTATTAGTTGGTTATTTATTATTTAGTTAGTTATTAGTTATTAGTTTATTATTAGTTTTATTATTACTAATTATTAGTTTAGTTATTATTAGTTAGTTATTATTATTATTATTATTAGTTATTAGTTTATTAGTTAATTTATTATTAATAGTTATTTATTAGTTTATTAGTTTATTAGTTTTATTATTAGTTATTAGTTAGTTATTAGTTTAGTTAATATTAGTTTATTAGTTTTTAGTTTATATTAGTTTTTTTAGTTAGTTATTATTTAGTTATAATTAGTTTTATTAGTTTTTAGTTTAGTTTTAGTTTAGTTAGTTATTATTAGTTTATTATTATTAGCTATTAGATAGATTATTTTAATTAATAGTTTTTTAATTATTATTAGTTAATTTAGTTAGTCCGTTACTATTAGTTAATTAGTTTTTACTTAGTTATTTGTTAGTTTAATTTATTAATTTTAGTGTAGTTTGTTATTATTATTAAAGGTTCTTTAGGTCTATTATTATTAGTTAGCTAGTTTTAGGAATATTAGTTAGTTTAGTTTTATTAGTTATTAATCATTAGTTTTAGGTTCAATTATAGTTATTTAGTTATTAGTTATTAATTAGTTATAGTTATTTAGTTATTAGTTATTAATTATTATTAGTTAGTTTTATTATTAGTTTTAGTTAGTATAGTTAATTATCAGTTATTTACTTTAGTTATTTTTTAGTTTATTAGTTTATTAGTTATTAGTTTTTAGTTTTAGATTTCAGTTATTAGTTAGTTATTAGTTTAGTTATTAATTTAGTTATTAATTTAGTTATTAGTTATTAGTTATTATTAGTTATTATTTTATTATTAGTTATTATTTTTAGTTATTAGTTTTTTAGTTTAGTTTTTATTTATTATTATTTTAGTTTACTTTATTAGTTTATTAGTTTAGTTAGTTTTTATTAGTTATTAGATTATTATTATTATTATTATTATTATTATTATTATTATTATTATTATTAGTTTTAGTTATTAGTAATTAGTTATTAGTTAGTTTAGTTTTTGTTAGTTAGTTTATTTAATTATTATTTAGTTTAGTTATTTATTATTAGTTATTAGTTGTTTTTAGTTATTAGTTTACTAGTTTTTTAGTTTAGTTATTGTTATTACTATTATTAGTTATTATTAGTTTAGTTGGTTGTTTAGTTATTAGTTAGGTTTTTAGTTTATTAGTTTATTATTATTAGTTAATTATTAGTTTATTAGTTTTAATTAGTTATTTATTTAGTTAATTATTACTAGTTATTATTTTTAGTTTAGTTAGTTATTATTATTATTAAAGGTTTCTAAGGTTTATTACTATTTAGTTAGTTAGTTTTAGGTTTATTAGTTAGTTTAGTTTTATTAGTTTTATTTTATTAGTTCTTATTAGTTTATTAGTTATTAGTCATTAGTTTTAGGTTCAGTTAGTTATTATTAATTTAGTTTTTAGGTTTTTATTAATTATTAGTTCAATTTTTTAGTTATTTATTTAGTTATAATTAGGTAGTTATTATTAGTTATTAGTTTAAGTTTATTATTAGTTATTATAGTTATTATTAGGTTAGGTTTTATTAATTAGTTATTATATTATTATTATTAATTATAGTTATTTAGTTATTAGTTATAGTTATTTTAGTTATTTTGGTTATATATATTATTTAGTTATTATTATTATATTATTATTTTATTATTAGTTTTAATTAGTGTAGTTAGTTGTTATTTACTTTAGTTATTTTTTTAGTTTATTAGTTATTTTATTAGTTTTAGTTTTTAGATTTGTTATTAGTTATTATTAGTTATTTTATTATTATTATTTTATTAGTTATTTTTTTATTAGTTATTATTTTATTTTTTTTTTATTTTTTTTATTATTTTTTTATTTTTTATTTTTATTAGTTATTAGATTATTATTATTATTATTATAATTATTATAATTATTATTATTATTATAATTATTATAATAATTATTATTATTATTATAATTATTATAATAATTATTATTATTAGTAATTAGTTATTTATTAGTTTAGTTTAGTTAGTTTATTTAATTATTATTTAGTTTAGTTATTTATTATTAGTTATTAGTTAGTTTGATTATTAGTTATTTATTAATTATTAGTTATTAGTTTATTAGTTTATTAGTTATTATTAAAAATTATTATTATTATTTTAGTTGGATTAGTTTTATTAGTTTATTTTTTTAGTTAGTTTTTTAGATTGTTACCTAGTTATTTAGTTTATTATTATTATTTATTATTAGTTATTATTTATTTATTAGTTAGTTTATTAGTTATTTATTAGTTATTAGTTATTAGGTTATTAGTTTATTAGTTACTATTAATTATGATTATTTTTTTTAGTTAATTATTAGTTATTATTTATTATTTTATTAGGTTTAGTTTAGTTTTTTAGGTTTATTTTATTATTAATTTTAATTAATTATTAGTTAGTTATTAGTTATGATTAGTTATTAGTTTAATAGTTATTTAGTTTATTAGCTTATTTATTATTTATTTTAGTTATTAGTTTTTTAGTTTTATTATTTTATTACCTATAAATTTAGTTAGTTTACTTATTTTATTATTAGTTATTATTGGTTATTATTTATTATTATTTTATTAGTTTTAGTTATTAAGTTAGTTTAATTATTGTTATTATTTATTCTATTAGTTGTTAGTTTATTAGTTCTAATTATTAATTATTAGTTATTAATTTATTAGTTATTCTTAGTTATTAGTTTATTAGTGTTAGTTAGTTTTATTAGTTATTTATTTATTGTTATTATTTAGTTATTAGTAATTTTTATTTAGTTATTAGTTTAGTTATTTATTTGTTATTTTTAGTTATTATTAATTTTAGTTTCATTTTTTAGATATTTTCTTTAGTTACTATTATTAATTTTATTATAATTTATTAGTTATAAGTTTATTATATTATTAGTTATTAGTTAGTTAGTTATTATTAGTTATTTTATTAGTCATTATTAGTTATTAGTTTAGTTATTATTTAGTATTATTAGTTTAGTTATATAGTTATTTATTAGTTAGTTTAGTTTATTAGTTAGTTATTAATTTTAGTTCTTAGTTTTGTTATTTATTATTAGTTTTATTAGTTTTATTATTATTTAGTTCATTAGTCTATTATTAGTTTATTTATTATTTTTAGTTATTAGTTTAGTTATTTTATTAATTAATATTAGTTTATTAGTTTTATTAGTTTTATTATTAGTTTTTAGCTAGTTAGTTAGGTTTTTAGTTTTTAGTTATTATTAGTTATTAGCTATTATTAGTTTAGTTATTACTAGTTATTAGTTATTATTAGTTATTTAGTTAGTATTAGTTATTAGTTTTTTAGTTAGTTATTAGGTTAGTTAGTTTATTATTAGTTTAGTTAAATTTTTTAGTTATTTAGTTAATTTTTGTTAGTTATTAATTAGTTATTTAGTTAATTTTTGTTAGTTATTAGTTAATTAATTTTTTAGTTATTAGTTTAGTTATTATTATTATTTAAGTTTTCAGTTTTTTAGTTTTAGTTTTATTAGTTTATTATTATTAGTTTAGTTTAGTTTTATTAGTTTATTATTAGTTAGTTTTTAATTTTAGTTAGTTTTAGTTATTAGTTTAGTTTTTAGTTATTAGTTTAGTTTTATTATTAGTTAGTTATTAGTTATTAGTTATGTTTATTAGTTTTATTTAGTTATTAGTTATTTAGTTAGATTATTTTTAGTTTAGTTATTAGTTATTTGGTTTTAGTTTAATTAGTTAGTTTAGTTAGTTTTATTTTTTTTTGGTTTTATTAGGTTATTAGGTTTTATTAGTTAGTTAGTTTTATTAGTTTAGTTTAATTTTTTTATTAGTTTTATTAGTTTAGTTAGTCTATTAGTTTATTAGTTTAGTTTTAGTTAGTTTAGTTGGTTTAGTTTAATTTAAATTTTTATTATTAGTTTTAGTTATTAGTTATTTAGTTTAGTTAGTTAGTTTTTATTAGTTATTAGTTTTATTTAGTTAGTTTAGTTAGTTATTAATTTAATTAGTTTATTTTATTAATTATTTATTTAGTTATTTATTATTAGTTATTAGGTTTTATTTATTATGTTTTAGTTTTATTAGTTTTATTATTAGTTTATTAGGTTTAGTTTTTATTAATTACTTAGTTTTTTAGTTATTAGTTTAGTTTATTAGTTTTTATTTAGTTTTATTAGTTTTGTTATTAGTTATTAGTTTTTTTTAGTTAGTTATTAGTTAGTTATTAGTTTTAATTTTTAGTTTTATTAGTTTTATTAGTTATTAATTTAGTTTAGTTTTTTATTTTGTTATTACTTTTTAGTTTATTAGTTATTAGTTTTTAAGTTTTATTAGTTAGTTAGTTAGTTTAGTTAGTTATTATTAGTTTTTAGTTTATTATTATTTATTATTAGTTATTAGTTTAGGAGTTTAGTTTTTATTAGTTTTATTATTTAATATTTACTAGTTTTAATTTTATTAGTTATTAGTTTTATTAGTTTATTAGTTATTAGTTATTTAGTTTTTATTATTAGTTTTAGTTATTAGTTTATTATTATTATTAGTTTAATTATTTAGTTATTATTATTGTTATTACTTATTATTATTATTATTATTATTATTATTATTAGTTAATTAGTTATTTTAGTTATTATCAGTTGTTATTATTATTATTAGTTTTAGGTATTTTTAAGTTATTAGTTTATTTTATTAGTTAGTTTTTGTTTAATTATTATTTATTATTATTAGCTAGTTTTTATTAATTATTTATTTATTATTCTAGTTATTAGGTTTTAGTTATTATTAGTTATTGGTTATTATTATTTATTATTAGTTTAGTTATTAGGTTTATTTATTATTATTAGTTATTATTAGTTTATTAGTTTATTTTAGTTATTATTATTAGTTTATTAGGTTATTAATTTTAGTTTATTAGTATTATTATTTAGTTTTACTAGTTCTTTAATTTTGTTATTATTTAGTTATTAGTTTTTAGTTATTAGTTAGTTATTATTATTAGTTATTAGTTTAATTTTTATTATTTAGTTATTAGTTTAGTTATTTTTAGTTTATTATTATTATGTTTTAGTTTTATTATTTAGTTATTAATTAGTTTAGTTTTATTAGTTTTTTGTTTAGTTTAGTTATTATTATTATTATTATTAGGTTTTATTAGTTTAATAATTTTAGTACTTTATTAGTTATTAGTTTAGTTTTATTAGTTTTTAGTTTTATCATTTAGTTAGGTTATTATTGATCAGTTATTAGTTATTATTAGTTATTTTATTATTATTTGATTTAGTTAGTTATATTAGTTATAAGTTTATTGGGTTTTTATTTATTATTAGTTTATTTATTATTATTAGGTTTTTTAGTTATTAGTTTTTATTTAGTTTTATTAGTTATTATTATAATTAGTTTTAATTATTATTAGTTATTTTTACTATTTAGTTATTAGTTATTATTAGTTTTAATTATTAGTTATTATTAGTTTATTAGTTATATTAGGTTAGGTTTAGTTTCGTTATTATTATTAGTTTTTATTAGTTACTAGTTATTAGTTATTAGTTTTAGTTTTTAGTTTATTATTATTTGGTTTTATTAGTTTTTAGTTTATTAGTTTTAGTTGGGTTTATTATTTAGTTGATTAGTTAGTTTTATTAGTTTAGTTATTATTAGTGTAGTTTATTATTAGTTATTTAGTTTATTTTATTAATTATTAGTTTTTATTAGTTTTTAGTTATTACTTAATTATTTAGTTATTATTAGTTAGTTATTGATTTAGTTATTATAAGAAATTTATTTATTAATAGTTTATTAGTTATTAGTTTAGTTAGTTTAGTTAGTTTTTTATTAGATTTTAATTATTAATTTATTATTATTATTATTATTATTATTATTATTTTATTTTTAGTTATTAGTTATTAGTCATTAGTTACTTTTAGTTACTTTTTTAGTTTATTAGTTAGTTTTTTTAGTTATTAGTTAGTTTTTATTATTAATATTAGTTAGTTATTAGTTTATTATTTTAGTTATTAGTTTATTAGTTAGTTAGCTATTAATTTATTAGTTAGTTAGTTTATTAGTTATTAGTTAGTTTAGTTTATTAGGTTTTATTAGTTTTTATTAGTTATTTAGGTTTTAGTTTAGTTTTTAGTTTAGTTAGTTTTATTTAGTTTAATTATTAGTTATTTTATTATTAGTTTATTTTAGTTATTATTATTAGTTTATTAAGTTATTAGTAGTTTATTAGTATTATTATTTAGTTTTACTAGTTCTTTAGTTTTGTTATTATTTAGTTATTAGCTTTTAGTTATTAGTTATTATTATTAGTTTTAGTTTAATTTTTATTATTTAGTTATTAGTTTAGTTATTTTAGTTTATTATTATTATATTTTAGTTTTATTATTTAGTTATTAATTAGTTTAGTTTTATTAGTTTCTTATTTAGTTTAGTTTTATTATTATTATTATTAGGTTTTATTAGTTTAATAATTTTAATTACTTTATTAGTTATTAGTTTAGTTTTATTAGTTTTTAGTTTTATCCGGTTAGGTTATTATTGATGTTATTAGTTATTATTATTATTTTATTATTATTTGTTTTAGTTATTAGTTAAGTTTATTAGGTTTTATTTATTATTAGTTTATTTATTATTATTTAGTTTATTTATTATTAGTTATTATTTAAGATATAATTTTTTTTATTAGTTTTATTTAGTTTTATTAGTTATTATTATAATTAGTTTTAGTTATTATTAGTTATTATTATTATTTAGTTATTAGTTATTATTAGTTTTAGTTATTAGTTATTATTAGTTTATTAGTTATTAGGTTTTAGGTTTAGTTTCGTTATTATTATTAGTTTTTATTAGTTACTAGTTATTAGTTATTAGTTTTAGTTTTTTTAGTTTATTATTATTTGGTTTTATTAGTTTCTAGTTTATTAGTTTTAGTTAGTTTATTATTTAATTGATTAGTTAGTTTTATTAGTTTAGTTATTATTAGTTTAGTTTATTATAAGTTATTTAGTTATTATTAGTTAGTTATTGATTTAGTTATTATAAGTAATTTATTTATTAATAGTTTATTAGTTATTAGTTTAGTTAGTTTAGTTAATTTTCTATTAGATTTTAATTATTAATTTATTATTATTATTATTATTATTATTATTTTATTTTTAATTATTAGTTATTAGTCATTAGTTACTTTTAGTTACTATTTTTAGTTTATTAGTTAGGTTTTTTAGTTATTAGTTCATTTTTATTATTAATATTAGTTAGTTATTAGTTTATTATGTTAGTTATTATTAGTTAGTTTATTAGCTATTAATTAGTTTAGTTTATTAGGTTTTATTATTTATTATTATTATTATTAGTTAGTTATTAATTTATTAGTTAGTTAGTTTATTACTATTAGTTAGTTTAGTTTATTAGGTTTTGTTAGTTTTTATTAGTTATTTAGGTTTTAGTTTTGTTTTTAGTTTAGTTAGTTTTATTTAGTTTAGTTATTAGTTATTTTATTATTAGTTTATTAGTTTTATTTTATTATTATTTATTAGTTTTAGTTTTTTTACTTATAATTAGTTTTAGTTTTCTTAGTTTTTTAGTTTTAAGTATTAGTTATTAGTTTTTATTAGGTTATTAGTTTTTATTGGTTATTAGTTTTATTTATTAGTTTATTATTTATTTTATTTATTTTTCATTGGTTTAGTTTTATTACTTAGTTTAGTTACTTAGTTTTATTTATTAGTCATTAGTTTAGTTATTTAGTTTATTATTATTAGTTATTTAGTTTTATTATTAGTTATTAGTTTATTTTTAGTTATTATTTAGTTAGTTTAGTTTTTATTAGTTTTTATTAGTTAATTATTAGTTAGTTATTAGTTTATTATTTTAGTTATTAGTTATGAGTTATTATTATTAGTTTTAGTTATTATTTTATTTATTATTATTAAATTAGTAATTCTTAGTTTATTAGTTTTATTAGTTATTAGTTTATTATTTATTAGTTATTTAATTTATTAGTTTAGTTATTTTTTATTATTAGTTATTATTAATTATTACTTTAGTTAGTTATTTAGTTTTAGTTTATTAGTTTATTAGTTTTAGTTATTAGTTATTAGTTATTATTAGTTTGTTATTAGTTATTATTAATTAGTTTTATTATTATTAGTTTATTAGTTAGTTAGTTTAGTTATTATTAATAGGTTTAGTTTATTATTATTAGTTTTATTATTACTATTAGTTATTTTTATTAGTTTTATTAGTTATTAAGGTTTACTAGTTTTAGTTATTTATTATTAGTTATTAGATTTCTCAGGTTTTTAGTTTTATTAGTTATTTATTAGGTTTATTTTATTTTTATTAGTTTATTATTATTATTAGTTATTTATTATTAGTTATTATTAGCTTATTTAGTTATTAGTTTTAGTTTTATGAGTTTTTAGTTTAGTTTTTTTATTAGTTTTAGTTAGTTATTATTATTATTATTAGTTAGTTTATTATTAGTTAGTTATTTATTTTATTAGTTAGTTTTAGTTATTAGTTATTATTATTAGTTTTAATTATTATTATTATTATTATTATTATTATTATTATTATTATTATTAGTTTAGTTTATTAAGTTAGTTATTAGTTAGTTATTAGTTTTATTATTATTATTATTATTATTATTATTATTATTATTATTATTATTATTATTATTATTATTAGTTATTAGTTCATTTTATTTTATTTAGTTTTCTTTTTTAGTTATTATTAGTTTATTAGTTGGTTAGTTTTATTAGTTTTTTTAGTTTAGTTAGTTAGTTTAGTTTAGTTATTAGTTTATTAGTTTTAGTAGTTAGTTTTATTAGTTTTTAGTTTATTATTATTAGTTTAGTTATTTATTTTATTATTAGTTTTATTTATTTATTTGTTAGTTATTAGTTTAGTAGTTATTTTGTTTACTAGTTTATTTATTATTTAATTTGGTTTTTATTAGTTATTAGTTTTTTAGTTTTATTATTTTATTAGTTATTAGTTTAGTTAGTTTATTTATTTTATTATTAGTTATTATTAGTTATTATTTTATTAGTTTTAGTTATTAGTTTTTATTAGTTAGTTATTTAGTTATTTTATTAGTTAGTTTAGTTTTATTATTATTTAGTTTACAAGTTATTAGTTATTAGTTTATTAGTTATTATTAGTAAATAGTTTTTTTATTTTATTATTTAGTTTTAGTACTAGTTATTAGTTTATTAGTTTTAGTTAGTTTTATTAGTTATTTATTTATTATTATTATTTAGTTTTTAATTAGTTTTTATTTAGTTATTAGTTTAGTTATTTATTAGTTAATTTTACTTATTATTAATTTTAGTTTAATTTTTTAGTATTTTAATTTAGTTATTATTATTAGTTCTATCATTTATTATTATTATTTATTAGTTATTAGTTTATTATTATTTTATTAGTTATTATATTAGTTATTATTTAGTTATTATTAGTTTAGTTATTTAGTTATTTATTAGTTAATTTAGTTTATTAGTTGGTTATTAGTTTTAGTTATTAGTTTAGTTATTTATAATTAGTTTTATTAGTTTTTATTAGCTATTTATTATTTAGTTAGTTTTTTATTAGTTTTATTTTTAGTTTTTAGCTAGTGAGATAGGTTTTTAGGTTTTAAAATTACTATTAGTTATTATTTATTATCAGTTTAGTTATTATTGGTTTAGTTATGGTTTAGGGTTTAGAGTTTAAAGTTTAGGGTTTAGTGTTTAGGGTTAGTTTAGGGTTTGTAATTTAGGGTTTGAGGTTTAGGGTTTAGGGTTTAGGGTTGTAGATTTTAGGGTTTAGGGTTTAGGCTTTTAGGGTTTATGGTTTATGGTTTTAGGGTTTATGGTTTAGGGTTTAGGGTTTTGGGGTTTAGGGTAGTGGCCTGGGGGCTTAGGGTTTAGGGTAGTGGCACAGGTTAGTTTAGGATTTAGTGTTTAAGGTTTAGGGTTTAGGATTTAGAGTTCAAGGTTTTTAGGGTTTAGGGTTTATGGTTAGGGTTTTATTTTTTTTAAAATAAGTAAACTAGTAGGTTTAGGTTAATTTAGTTTATTTTTTATTTATTTTAGTTTATTTTACTTTTTATTTTTATATAGTTTAGTTTATTTATTTTAGGTTTATTTATTTTAGTTTAGGTATTTTATTTTTGTTTATTTTTTTAGTTTAGGTTTAATTTTAGGTTTATTTTTTAGTTTAGTTTTATTTTTATTTTTAGGTTTAGGTTTAGGTTTTAGGTTTTTATTTTAGGTTTATTTTTTAGGTTTTATTTTTTAGTTTAAGTTTAGGTTTATTTCATTTTATTTAGTTTAGGTTTATGTTTAGGTTTAGTTTATTTTAGGTTTATGGTTTTTATTATTTTTAGTTTAGTTTATTTTAGTTTTGGTTTAGGTTTATTTTAATTTTATTTCGTGTTTAAGTTATTTTTTAGTTTAGGGATAGGTTTTATTTTTTATTTATTTCTATGTTTTTTTAGGTTTAGGTTTTTTTTAGGTTTTATTTTATTTTATTTTAAGTATTTTTTATTTTTATTTTAGGTTTAGTTTTTATTTTAAGGTTTATTTTATTTTTTAGTTTAGTTTAGATATTTATTTAATTTATTTTAGTTTAGTTTTTATTTTATATTTTATTTTTTTTATAGGTTTAGGTTTAGGTTTTAATTCAGGGTTATATTTTATCTTCTTTTTAATTTAGGTTTAGGTTTAATTACTTATTTTATGTTTTGGTTTTATTTAGTTTAGGTATTTTAGGTTTTTTTATGATTTAGGGTTTAGGGTTAATTTAGAGTTTAGGGTTTAGGGTTATTAGTTAGTTATTAGTTATTATTAGTTAAGTTGTTAGTGTATTATTAGTTTATTAGTTATTAGATTAGTTTTATTAGTTATTTATTAGTTATATGTAGTTTTATTATTAGTTATTATTTTATTATTTATTAGTTTAGTTTAGTTAGTTATTATTATTATTATTAGTTAGTTATTATCAATTTTATTAGTTAGTTATTAGTTTTTTTAGTTATTAGTTTTATTATTTATTAGTTTTTTTAGTTAGTTATTAGTTTTTATTAGTTATTATTAGTTTTAGTTTTAGTTATTATTAGTTAGTTATTAATTATTAGTTATTTAGTTATTAGTTAGTTATTATATATTATCATTATTCAGTTTTATTAGTTATTAGTATTAGTTTTTATTTTATTAGTTATTAGTTATTAGTTTTTATTTTATTAGTTATTAATTTATTATTATTTATAGTTATTATTAGTTATTAGTTATTATTAGTTATTAGTTTAGTTAGTTATTATTATTAGTTATTAGTTTTAATTATTACTTATTATTATTTATTAGTTTAGTTTTACTAATTATTATTTTATTATTTTTAGTTAGTTATTAGTTACTTTAGTTTTAAATTTATTAGTTTATTTATTAGTTTTTAGTTTATTATTAGTAAATTGTTTATTTTATTAGTTAGTTTTAGTTATTTATTATTATTAGTTTTAGTTATTATTATTATTATTATTATTATTATTATTATTATTATTATTATTATTATTATTATTATTATTTGTTTAGTTTATTAGGTTAGTTATTAGTTTTTTTTATTATTTGGTTTAGTTTTATTAGTTATTTTGTTTTGTTATTGTTTATTATTATTAGTTATTTTGTTTATTATTGGTTATTATTATTTAGTTTAGTTTTTTATTAGTTATTTATTTAGTTTATTATTATTAGGTTTAGGTTTAGGTTTAATTATTAGTTAATTAGGTTAGTTAGTTTTTTTAGTTATTAGTTTATTATTATTAGTTATTTTTAGTTATTATTATTACTAGTTAGTTATTATTAGTTTAGTTTATTATTAGTTTTATTTATTAGTTTATTAGTTTATTAGTTATTAGGTTTTATTAGTTTAGTTATTTTTTTTATTATTATTAGTTTTTAGTTTTTATTAGTTTTATTAGTTAGTTTATTAGTTTATTAATTTATTTAGTTATTATTTTTATTAGTTAGTTATTATTAGTTTTAATTATTAATTAGTTATTTAGTTATTAGTTTTATTAGTTTAGTTATTAGTTATTAGTTATTATTAGTTATTTAGTTTAGTTGTTTTAGTTATTATTAGTTTAGTTATTACTTAGTTTGTTATTTTTTATTATTTTAGTTATTTAGTTATTTAGTTTAATTAGTTTTTAGTAATTAGTTTTTTTATTAGTTATTATTAGTTAGTTATATTATTATTAGTTTTACTAGTTTTAATTTTCTTATTAGTTATTAGTTTTATTAGTTTAATTCTTTAGTTATTAGTTATTATTAGTTTAGTTATTAGTTTATTAGTTATTAGTTTTTTTAGTAAAACTAACTAATAACTAATAAAAACTACTAAAATAACTAACTAATAATTAACTAATAAACTAATAAATAATAATAACTAAATAATAACTAATAATAAAAACTAATAAACTAATAAAATAACTAACTAGTAAAACTAACTAATAACTAATAAAAACTAATAAACTAACAAAATAACTGACTAATAAACTAATAAATAATAATAACTAAAAAACTAACTAACTAATAAAAAATATAAAAACTAGTAAAACTAACAAAATAACTAATAAAAATCAATAAACTAATAAAATAACTAACTAATAAACTAATAAATAATAATAACTAAATAATAACTAATAATAAACTATTAAACTAATAATAATAACTAATAACTAACTAACTTATAAATAACTTATAAAACTAATAACAAATAACTAAATAAAACTAATAATTACTAAATAATAACTAACTAATAACCTAACTAACAACTAATAAACTAAAACTAATAATAGCTAACTAATTTATAATAACAAAGAACTACACTAATAACTAAAATAAAAAGTAAGTAAACAAACTAACTAATAACTAATAACTAAACTAACAAAACTTAAAAAAATGTATAACTAAAACTAACTCAAAATGAAATAATAACTAATTAACTAAACTAATAAGAATAACTAACCAAATAACTAATAACTAATAAAAACAAACCTAATAAATAATAATAATAATAATAAACTAATAATACTAAGAACTGAAATAAATAAAATAAAACTAACTAATAAATAATAATAAAACTAAATAACTAAACTAATAAAATAAAACTAATTAACTATTAATAATATAATAAAACTAATAACTAAAACCTAATAACTAAAACTAATAACTAAAAATTAATGGACTAAACTAATAAACTATAACTAATAAACTAAAATAATAAACTAAATAATAAAACTAATAAATAACTAAATAACTAATTAATAAAACCTAAAACTAATAACTAATTAACTAAATTAAAATTAATAACTAATAAATAACCTAACTAATAATAATAACTAACTAATAATAAAAACTAATAAAAAACTAATTACCTAACCAATAATAAGTAATAAACTAAAAACTAATAATAACTAATAATAATAAACTAAAAACTAATAAAACTAACTAATAAAACTAATAAGCTAATAACTAAACTAACTAACTAAATTAATAAAACTAATAAAAACTAACTAACTAATAAACTAATAATAACTAGAAAACTAACTAATAAAACTAATAAATTATAAACTAATAAAACTTACTAATAATTAACTAATAACTAATAACTAACTAATAATTAAATAATAAAATATCTAAAATTAAAACTAATAACTAAATAACTAACTAAACTAAACTAAAAGCTAAAAACTAACAAATATTAATTAATAAAACTAAATAACTAACTAAAATAACTAATAAAACTAACTAATAATAATAAACTAATAAAAACTAATAAATAATAATAAAGCTAAAAACTAATTAATAATAATAACTAATAACTAATAATAATAACTAAAAACTAAAACTAACAAAACTAATAAAATAATAACTAATAATAAAACTAACTAAACTAACTAAACTAATCATAAAACTCATAATAACCTAATAATAACTAATAAAAACTAATGACTAACTATATAAACTAATAAATAAAACTAATAATAATAATAACTAAAACTAAACTAACCTAAACCTAAACCTAAACCAAAAACCTAAACCAAAGAATAAAATAAAATAAAAAAACCTAAAATAAATAAACTAAACAAAATAAATTTAAAAATAAGTCTAAATAAAAATAAAAAATAAAATAAACTAAAATAAATAAAAAATAAACTAAATAAACCTAAACTTAATGGTTTACTTAATTTTAAAAAAATTAAAAATTAAAAAAATTATAAAAAGTCCTAACCCTAAATCCTAAACCCTAAAAATCCTGAACCCTAAATCCTAAACCCTAAACCCTATATGATGATTTGATTAGGACAATCGTATAGTACGACGTGGATCACATAGTATAATTATAGCAATTTAATTTTTCCTAAGAGTAAGAAAAAACAAAATTAAGAAAAGACAAAACATGCAAAAAGAATAAAGGAAAATAATAAAGAAATTAAAAAAACATAAAATAAAATAACATAAAAAATGCATGCATAGAAAAACAATAAAAAGAATAATGTAAAATGAAGAAAAATTAAACTCATAAGCATAAGGTTATATCACCCCTAAGAGTCATCTAAGAGAACTAAACCTCTCAAACTTTAGGGCTTTTGTAAAGATGTTTGCTAATTAGTATTTTGTATTTATGAATTTAAGATTTACATCTCCTTTGAGAATATTATCTCTAATGAAGTGATATTTGATATCTATATGTTTGGTGTGTGAGTGTTGAATGGAATTTAATTATGGAAATAGCATTACTATTATCACACGTAATAAAAATCGTACCTAACTATAGAAAAAATCAAGAAATTATTGCTTTAATCATAAGACTTGGGAAACACAGCTACCAATAGCAATGTAATCAAATCCAATAGTTGATAAGGCAACAAAATTTTACTTTCTATTGGACCAAGAACTAGTGAGTGGCTTACAAACTGACATATTCCTGAAGAGTTATTCCTATCAACTTTACAACCTTCAAAATTAGAATCAGAATATCCAATAAAAGGTTATTGTAGGTCCCAAGCAAACTTCACATTTCATTCTTGTACAACTCATTTTATTTGCCTAAAGATTTTTTGTTATGTCATAACAGCAATATTGATCATGCCTTCTTTGGTACAATCTTTCAATGCCTTCTTGATTGCAGTAATAGAGAAGGACACTCACAATATGATTCCTATGACAAATTGTTGTCTCAACAAAATCAAGAATTTAGAAAAGCAACTCACGAAATCATTGCCATATGTGGAAAGAACTTGTTAAAAAATATTGCATCTTAAAAATTGTGTAAATTGAATTTCTTGTAATATCATCACCCATAATAGCAAATAGATATTTCTCTTTGGGTCCAACTCCTTCATTGACAATTTCTCTTTCTTTTGGTTCTAAAGTTTTAATATTAAAGGCAATCAAACTATCCCTTACAAGATTTAATGGAGTAGTTAATATTAAATATATGAAGTGGATTATTTTTTGTTTTCATTTCATGAAGCTCTCATTGCACAACACCTTTCTATTTTTTTTTCTTCATATGTGTAGTAGTTATATGTTTAAGAGAGATTACTTAAGTAAAGATTGTTTACTTGAATGCTAGGCATAATATTGAGGCAAATATGGATCGAGATAAGCATGAAGGAAAAGGAAGAGGTCAATCTTAAGGAAATTTTATCAACATAATGTGATAAGAATGATCTAGGAAATGTGATGTGGCCTGGTTATTGGGTTATCCATCTTGATTAAGGCCAATTATATTTTAAACATCTTCATAAGAGAGATACAAAGAGGATTTATGTATTGGTGGAGTGAAATTGTTTGAGGAACTATGCCTAGGGTCAGCAATAGTGTTAGATAACATAAGACAACTCAAAATAAACTTTAAATTTTTGATGTAGTAAAAATACTAGTCATTTTAGCTTGAAACTCTGAGAAAAATTAATTCAAATTATTTGTGAGGGGTTTAGAGAATTTTATAATTCTTGGAATAATATTTATATGTTTTAATATTTTTTTTTCAATACTAGGCCAAGAGTATCTCCTCTAGCCTACAACTCAAAACTTG
The DNA here is from genome assembly GCA_021442155.1 of Cymbidium sinense. Taxonomy (NCBI): domain Eukaryota; kingdom Viridiplantae; phylum Streptophyta; class Magnoliopsida; order Asparagales; family Orchidaceae; genus Cymbidium; species Cymbidium sinense. The sequence continues at coordinate 49,529 of JAKCPB010001716.1, forward strand.
AAATTAAATTTTTAAAAAATTAGGCTTAGGGATTAAAGCTAAAACATTAGGAAAGTATATTTTTAAGGTTTTTAGTTATGATATTAAAATTGTTATTCAATTTTAATAAAATTAAGCTCACCTATTTAGTGTTATAAAATGACTAGGTCTTGCTATAGAAAATCTTAGCCGACCATCGTTACTTTGTTTCAAGTGGATTTTTCATGAACTCAAACTATAAAAAAATTTATAAGATAAAGTGAAGATAGTTGAAGAAGATTACAATAAGAAACAATAGAATATATATATATTATGCTTAAAATATATGTTTAAAATATATGTTCAATCAATGTGAAATTTTTATAGGATGAAATTGAAGTTTAAATACATTCGATATATTATTTTCTAAGGTTAAACCAAATTAGATTAAAAGATATGAAATTTTAACTTCAAATCTCAATTTAATCGAAATAATTAATTTTAACTAATTATAAAAATTAAAGAAAATTATTCGAATGGTTTAAAACATCATAGTACATGTTAAGAAACTTTAAGAAAATACTAAGACTCACTAAATCTTAATACATATCAAAATCACTTAATTAATGGATTAATTGAATTAAATAAAGTAATTAATTAGGTTGAACTTTGAAAATAAAAATTTTTTTAAAAAATTCAAATAAATCCTCCCTAGATTCATCATTTAGAGATTAACGCAGAAAAATTAATAACCCAAATTATTTCCTAATATTTTGGGCTTAATTTAAGTTTTATTAAAAATACTAAAACCCTAATTAATCATAAAATACACCTCTAATCATGATAATTTTTTTGGAAAAATAAATTGGCAAGAAACTCCCATTGCCATGACAATTTTAATGTAAAATGATTTCTAGATCAGAAGTTATTAAATTTTTAAGTTTTAGTTTAATTTAAACAAAAAACTACAAAAATTATAAAATTTCATAAAATTAACTCAAGACACTTTCAATGACATCAAAGGACAAAGAAAAAATTTCTTTAACCCTATGAGATTAAGGGATCTAAAAAATTATGTACATAAGATTTAGAGAAATAATTAAATGTATGAAATTAATTAAACCTTGAGGTTTAAATTGCAAAATCCATAACAAATAAAATAATTTGCTGAAATTTGATTAGCCAATCTATGAATTCAATATTTAAATAAGAATCCATTAGAATTGAAATCATCACAAATTTACTTAATATTAAGTGAAGAATTGAAAAGACAATTAAACATAAATAATTGATTAAATCACCTATTATATAAACCTTTAAATAACCTAGAAGTCTAAGATGGCCTAAAATAGATTTTGAATCCTAAATATGTTATTTCTTTAAGTTCTTTAAGCTAAGATCAACTTAAGCATATTAATTGAATTTAATAAAACATAAAATTAAAATGAAATTCACATGATGTAAACCTACATTATTTGAATTCATAAATGTAATAACTCAAATCAAAATTAATAAACATTAAACATGAAATGAACAATTAAACCTTAATAATTAGTTGACTATGTTAATAATTAAGTAACAAATTAATTGAACCTTCAATTGAAATTATATCAATCAATATAAAAGTTAAACAAACCAATTCAAAGGTTAAATTGGACCAAATAGTTATAAAACTAAAATAATTAAAAAATAAATCAAATTATTGAATTTAATAAACTTAATAAATGTTCAAACATTTAATTATATTTTAAATTAAAAGCCCAAGTCAAATTTTAATCAAATCATAAGTCAATCAAATTAAAAGATATTAATCAATTAACTCATCCAAATCAATTCAAAAGAGTTAATTAAGATATGAGTTGTTGTTAGTTTGACCCTTCGAATAGATTTTTACCATAAGGTGGAGATTCCATTCTGTTGAGATGAGGATATTGGATAGAATGAGTTCTTCCCAAGCATAATTTATTTTATTCTTCATTCTTTAAAACTTAAATTCAACTTTAACATGAAAATAAACTTCAAACTGAAATAAAATTTAAAAAAATTAATTAAATCATTTAAGCTGAAATCATCAAATGATAAAATTGAATAAATTTTAAATTTAAATTAAAACTTGAACTTAAAATGGCCTAGTGTAGTCACACCACACCAACTGCTCTTTCACACACTAGAGTGTTGTGTCACCGACTCTAGACTTAGGTTAGGATGATGATTTGTGATGCGTTATGTTGTGATATGATATTTTATTTTTTTTGTGGTGTATTATTTTTAACTAAATGACTAAGATTGTTTGCTTGTCATTTTAGATGTTAAGACTTTCTTTTTAGTCTAACACTATTTTTTATAAGAGTTTGTGCTTAAAGGGACTATCATAAAAAAATATAATAAATGTTGTAGCTTGCAAGGATTGCTTAAGTCTCTAAGCATAACCCATTAGGATAGGTGAGCTTGGTAGCCATCAACGATAAGCCTGTATGTTTGAAATATAAATTACTAGTGTGTTATATGTTTTTATGATGTTTATTTTGTAGAGTATAGGATTTAAGTTTAAAATTTTAAAATGTAATTTGAGCCTAGAAGTAGGTTAAAGATATATTGGGTCTAAGAATACTACGAGCTAACTTTACTTATTGGTGGCCCCTTGTGGAGCCCAATGAGGTTCCTAAGGAAGGTGGAAATCTTGGATGAAGACCACCATATATCAAGACTTTAGTTCTAGGTTGGGATATAAGGGTAGAACTCGGCTGATCATTTTTTTTCTTTCGAGGTGTACAACAATACCCGATCACACCACCCTATTTTATTTAATTAAATTTAGCTTGATTTATTTTAGGATGCACAATAAAATTGCATGCTTTTCATAGGTTTTTTTTCCTATGATTAATGGGTTTATGATGAAGCCTGGATATATTTAGCTCTTAAGAAAAATAAATTTTCTATGCTATCAAGTTAATTCAACTTAAACATAAAATAGAAACTCATAACCTCACTATAATTAAAGCCCTAGGTCTAACCAACTAAATATAACTACGTATAATTAGACTTTATGAATCATACAAGCATATTATTTGTACCTTTTAAATTGGATGCTTTTCTTGATTGCACATAAGGGAGCATCTAACCAGGTTGACCACCCTTCCTTGGGTGTGCCTTATCATATTGATTTGGTTCATGTCCTTTTTCTAATTGCATCTCATCTTAAGAATAAATTTATGTACTTAAGGCCTTAAATAAAATTATGAGTAAAAAATACATAAAAAAAATTAAAATTATTATATTATTTTGGTGCATAACATACCAGTCATGATCTTAGGGTTAGGGAGTGAGTTTAAGCTCTTAGTTTCTTTTTCTATGTATAATACCTTAGCCATATTATATTAATAAGATTGAACTCATGGATTTAAGATTGCTTAAGTGGTATTAGCTAGGAACCCTTCTAGGCGAGAAATAAGTCTAGAAGAGTCAAGGATATGTTCATTTTCTCAAGTAAGAAAAAGAACTCATAATTCTCAAAAAATTAAACTAGGTCGAGCCTCTAACATATATTTGAAGCATCTATAGAAGTAAGTTCTAAAGAATCCTATTGGAATAAGTCTTCAACTACTAAACATTTCTGTAGTCTCATGCTATTGAAAACCTAAGTCTTAGATTTCTAACAAAGTGCCAACTTAGAACCTCAATATTTTTAATTTCAAAAATGTAAAGTCTAATAATATGATGGTTGAAATGTTTACTAGGCTTCCCAGCATCTAAAAATATTTCCCACTTATTCTTGATTTATTCTTGATTGGCTCCAAAAAAAAAATAAAAAATCTTCTTCCATAAAATGTTTCTTATTGAAATTTTGAATTAATCATATTTTTAAGATAAGCCTTAAAATCCATATAGAGGTAAAAATTAATTCCTTTATTCAAAATTTTTCTTAAGAAAGTATTTCTTTATTAAGATGTAAGTTATAAAAGCTTGACATTTTAAAGAATTTAGAAGCTTACAATAAAATAAACCCAGTATTATTTCAGCATATAGTTCAAGGGAAGAATCTCTGGAAAATCGAAGACCCATCTATTTTAGAAGTCTTTTATTAAGTAAATGAGTTCATTGTAAGGTGAAATTTTTATCTCTTGAGATGATATATTATCCTTCAATTATGTATTTGATTACTTAAATGAGAAATTCTTGAAATCTACGTGATGTTGTAAATTTTCTCCACAAGCCCAACCTCCATAAAAGTAATATTATGGTATCCAATTAATTGTATAGAGTTTAATTTTGTACCGTGCTCAAAAGTATGAATAAAATGTTCAAAATTATATTTTATAATCAATACTTATAGTAAATATCTACATGATTAATGATTCTAATAAAGTCTTGCATATATTATCTAATACCATTAATATTTAATCATAAAGACCTAAATCCAATTTACCAATATGGTATGATACATTATGATTTATTAATAAGGCAGTAATGAGATACATATGAATCATCCATAAATAATGACTTTTGTATAGTTGCCGCACACGCAGCTTCCACCTCCGCCGTAGCCTCGTGGTCTCACCGACCGCCAGCATACCGCCACCGCCCATCATCCCGTCGCGCCCATCCACCAGATGACCACCTCGCCAACCGCCCATCACCGGTCAGCCTGTCGCCGTAGATGTCAAAACCTTTAGTTTACTTTACATTACATTTTGTCAACCAAACAAAAAAAGCAAAGTCATGAATTTGTAAAGCTCTCAAACAAACAACTATAAAGTAATCCTTTTACACTGAATTTCTTTTACACTGCATTACTTTTACACTGCATTCCAAATGCAGGCAACCAAACAGCCCCGTATATTCTCTGTTTGAGTGTTGGATGCACCTATTCCAAGAAAGCCATTAATACCTTACACAATAGATTTAGGAAAATCTCTTGGACATTATTAGCCTAAACTAATGAGGAAGGTAAAATGATCATAATCTACTATTTAAGTTATCACCTAATACTTACAAAAATGAACTGCCCATCGATTGAGAAATACTATTTTAGCATATATTTTCTTGCATAGAAGTTAAGGTATAATATACTTTCTCTTACAATAGATTTCATTTTTCGAGTTAATTCTTAATAGTAATATTTGACCCATCCAAGATTGTTTAGATATTTAGCATGTTAGATTATGATTTTGCTTCAATTAATATAAACCTTTTATAGGGTTGGATGTAGCCATGCTATTCTGCTAATTTTAACTTTTAAATGAAGTTTTGTAGTTTTATTTTTCAAAATTATTGCATATTCTATTGGGTGACTTAATTCTTATTAATTAATTGGACATGATCAATGGTTCAGGATGTTCCTTCAAAATGAAGATACAAAGATTTGACTCATCTTGGACAAAATAGTTCATAAGCTTCAAAAAATTATGAAGAACCTATATAGTCCATTTTAAGATCCAAAGAATCGATGATTTTGTTTTCTTTGAATCTATCATCGAGAGGCAGGTTGTATAGAGAAAGCATAAATCTTAAATTTTGGGAGAAAGGTAGTGACCACCTTTGATTGACATCAATAAATTAATAAAAACTCCTTAATATAAATTATTTAACAAAGATATCATATATGAAACTTAATCTGTAAAACCAAATTATATGGATGCATCACTACAATTCTCATTCTTTATTGGCTAATTTTGTTTGTTTCTTTTTGGCATATTTAGGGGTACTCTTACTTTACCCTCAATTTTGACTATCCAAATAATAGTCAACCAGCCAATTTCGAAATTGGTATAAATCCTTATAATAATGATACTCACTCTTTATTACTATGCAATTGTGTACTCATATATGTTGAATTCATCACAAATAAGTTTTGTACCATTGTTGGGGATTATGATGTCAATATTTATATCAAGTTAGTTATTATTAATTTAAATAATTATTTTTTACTAGCTTTATTTTTATTTTTTGTATACTCTATTTTATAGGTTATGCAATATTACTTGCACCATTTGGCTAATGAACTATTATTTCATGTAAATTTATAAATTAAATAAACATCTTTAAGAAGATTAAGAAAGAAGTGATACACTAATAGCTCATCACAAGTTAACATGTCAAACTAAGAAGAAAGAGTGTAATGGCTCCAAATAATTATAAAGATAATAATAATTTTATTATAATTAATATGCAAATAAATTAGAGGATAATTATTTGTCATTACTTGTAGCAACCATGCTCTTATTATTTGCCATGATCATTATGGAGGTGGCCATAAAAGTGTGGAGTGTTAGAAAAAAAATCCTTTCACTAAGCCATACACATAACATGTCAATTTTACAAGGAATAATAGATTAATAATCCTTACTCCAACACTTATAACCTAAGGTGGCTGAGCCACCCTAATTTGTGTAAACTTTATGTTTGAAGAAGTTTTTCTTTGTACCTTTTGAGGAGGTGGAATTCTTCTTATCATGAAAGAGAAGGGGAGGCATCTCCGCTTATTATGCCAAAGGTAAGATACTAAATTTTGGAGGATATTTGGAGGTGGGTGTAGGTCCATTAGGCTATCACTATAAATCTTTGATTCCCTACTTCTTTTCTTTATTTTACTTTTATGTTAGTCCTTTTTGTGTTTCAATCATTGATTTTATTTTATTAAATCTCTCTCTCTCTCTCTCTCTCTCATTAAACATTAAATATTTAATTTCATTTATATTTAAAGAAATTTTTAAAAGCACACCAATTTACCTCCCCTCTTGGGTGTGCAATTTTTATAAGTAGTATCCAAGTGGGTTACTTGTTATACAATCTAACAATCAAAAATAGATTTTTAAATGACACATCTAGGAAATAAAAACACCATGGAAGGGTACTTTATTACCTGACCACATATGAAGAGACCAATGAGGTTAACCAATCTCGAATCAACATGCTCTTATATGATTATTAACTTTTTTGTATGTTACCTCATGAGTATATTTTGATATGTACACATGTTTTACCAAAATCATTACTTCATTACATGCTTTAGAAACATAATTTATTAATGTTGAAAAAAGTTAACAAAATCTTGTGTTGCTTGCTTGAATCTAGGGATGCAAAGGTTACTACTATCTCTGAATCTAAAGATTTATCTGTTTACTTTATTGATCGTTTACTTGGCACACTTATTGCTTATGAACAAAATTCTACAAAGAAATACTAACTCTAGTGATAGTAAAAAGGAGAAGATTTTTTTCTTAAAGCTAATACTTTTGATTGTAGTGAAGAAAACATCAACATTAAAGAGGATGACATTGCACTTATGACTAGAATGTTTATTAATTTTCTAGAGATAAGAAGAAGAGATTTAACTAAAGAAAAGACAAACATAAAACTAAAAACTCCTCAAAGATTGCTGATCTAATTTACTATGAATGTAAAAAATCAAATCACATATAGTGAGAATATCATTTACACAAAAACTTCAGTCTAAATGACAAAATGAAGAAAAAAGTGATTCGAAGAAGAGCAAGAGGAGGACTCAACATGCTTTCTGGATCAACTTTGATTCAGACTCTTCAGAAGAAGAAGTCACAGAAGAAGCCACAAACTTTTGTTTGATGGTAAAAGAAGATTTTCTTAATTATGATGACAAACAAGTAATCTATATTATGAAGAACTTCTAAATTTTTGTGAGGAATTACATGCTACATTCAAATCCTTAAAAAAATATTCATCTTTAATGAAAAATTTATCTTTCTTTTTAAAATATTTATAGCATATTATTAGATGAACATGAAAAAATATAAAAAATAGCTACATTGAACTTGAAACTAAAAAAATCCAAAAAAAAAAACATGATCTTTGTAAAAAAATTGGCTTGCTTGAATGTGCAAATGAAAATATAAAAAAAGGAAGTTGAAAGCTACAAAAAGAATACATCCATCCGAAAAGGGAAATTCAAAACTAAAAAGATCATGCATTTTTTTCTTAATACTCATTGCATTTTTGTGGTACATATGGTCACATTACTCATCTATGCATACATCAATCACATTCAAACCCAACATATGTATGTATTCCAAAAATTGTTGCATAAATATCCTACTTCAAAATACAAAAAATCCAAGCAAATCTTGGTTTCCAAAATACTAACTTAAATCTAATTTGTAGATATGATTTCGCTCAGGGGCCTGTGGACACATATGCTACTTATATAGTGGGTGCTCGAGATATGTGAAAAGAGAAAAAAAAAGCAAATTTATCTCTTTAAAACTCAAAAGTGGAGGAAATGTCACTCTTGGAGATAATACAACTTTTAAGTACTTGGGTTAAGTACCATTTGTATTAAAAATTTCTTATTTATTGAAAAGGTCTTTCTTATTGATGGTTCAAAATATAATTTGTTGACCATTAGTCAGTTATGTGACAAGGGTGTTAATGTCAAATTCTTAACTGGCAAAACTATTTTAGGTGTTAGGACTAACAACATTTACATGATTGATCTTGATAACTTAGGTTGTTCCTTGATTATTTTTCTGAAGTCCACACTTGATGAGTCTTGGCTATGGCATAGGAGATTGTGACACACCAACATGCATACACTTAGAAAGATTACACTAGATGATTTGATTAGAGGTATACCTAGATTAAACTTTTTTGAAGATCATTTATATAATGCCTATTTGCATGGTAAGCAAACTAAATATTTTTTTAACTTCACATTAGGCACTATTACATCCTTTAGATATTCTTTATTTTTATTTATTTGAACTAATCAACACCACTTGTATTGGTGGAAAGTCATACATATTTGTTATTATTAATGATTTTACTAGGTTTACTTAGATGAGATTTTTGAAATACAAAAATAATTTTTTTTTAACTTAAAATTTTTTCTATTCAGATTTTAAGATAAACTAGTTGTAGCATTGCTTCTATTCATAGTTAATTTAAAAATTGATAATTTTGAATTTTTGTAATGATATAAGGATAAAACACAATTTTTAGCTCCCCCCACCTCCAAGGGCTCCATAACAGAATGGAATAACTTAATGAAAGAGTAGAACACTCATAGAAGATGCTAGATCTATTTTTAGTGAATATATGCTTTCTAAATATTCATGGGTTGAGGGAGTTAATACCAATTGTTATGTGTTGAACTGAGTAAACATTAGGTCAAAGCTAAATAAAACTCTTTATAAGCTTCTGAAAGGTAAGACTTTGAACCTGTCACATTTACATGCTTTTGGGTGCAAATGCTTTGTGTTAAATAATGGAAAGAATATTTCAGAAAAATTTGATTCTACGTCTAATGAGGGGAATTTTCTAGGATACTCTTCTATAGGTAAAGCATATAAAATCTTCAATAGGAGAACTCTATTGATAGAGTAGTCAATCTAGGTTATTTTTGAGGAACTTATTATCCCTTATCTTTCTAAAGAACTTGTAGATAAGGATGATCTAGATTTGAAAGAAAATTAGAAAGCCAAAAAACACTACTTAGAGAGTGGAGATATGCCTCGAGTCATCTCTAAGATTTGATCATATGAGACTCATATGCAGGTGTTAGGACTAAGAATAACATTAGAGAAGAGGTTAGCCATACAACCTTCATTTCCATGTTTAAACCTACTAGTGTAAAAGAAGCAATTTATAATGAGTTTTAGGGTAAAGCAATATAGAAATAATTGAGTTAATCTACTAGAAATGTTGTTCGAGAATTAGTACCTAGACCTTCAACTCAAAGTGTGATTGGAACCAAGTGGGTTTTCAAATAATAAATTAAATGACTTTGGAGTTATTAGAAATAAAATTAAGCTTTGATTTTTAGGAAACTTTTGCACAAGTTGCCCATCCGGAAGCTATTCGATTACTTATATTTATTTATTTTAAAGATTTTAAATTATTTTAGATGGAATAAAAATTATTTTTGAATGGTATTAAATAAGATGAGGTTTTCATTGAACAATCATTTGAATTTGAAATCTCATTACACCTTGATAAATTTAAAAATAAGTCTAAATAAAAATAAAAAATAAAATAAACTAAAATAAATAAAAAATAAACTAAATAAACCTAAACCTAATGGTTTACTTAATTTTAAAAAAATTATAAAAAGTCCTAACCCTAAACCCTAAACCCTAAAAATCCTGAACCCTAAATCCTAAATCCTAAACCCTAAATCATAAACCCTAAACCCTAAACCCTAAACCCTAAATCATAAGCCTAGAACCCTAAACCCTAAACCCTAAACCCTAAAATCCTAAACCCTAACCACAACCACAAACTCCTCCCTAAACCCTAAACCATAAACCCTAAAAGCCTAAACACTAAACCATAAACCCTAAAACATACAGCCCTAAACCCTAAACCCTAAATCCTAATCCCTAAACCCTAAAAATTTAAAAACCTAAACCTAAACTAAATAAAACCTAAACATAAAATAAATAAATAAAATTAAACCTAAATAAAATAAAATAAATAAAATAAAATAAAAACCTAAACCTAAACCTAGAAAATAAAATAAAATAATAAATAAAAACTAAACTAAAATAAGTTAAATATAAACCTAAACTGAACTAAAAAATAAAATAAACCTAACAATAGAAAACTTAAAGAAAATAAAAACTAAACCTAAATAAAATAAAATAAACCTAAAATAAAATAAAATAAAATAAAAATAAATAAAAATTAAAACCTAAACCCTAAACCAAAAAAAAATCTAAACCTAAAATAAAAATAAATTAAAAAAAAAAATAAACCTAAACCTAAATGAAAATAAACTAAACTAAAATAACCCAAAACCTTAAACCCTAAAAACCCAAACCTAAACTAAATAAAACCTAAAGATAAAATAAATAAATAAACTTAAACCTAAATAAAATAAAAAATAAGATAAAATAAAACCTAAACTAAAACCTAAACCTAAACCTAAAAATAGAATAAAATAAAAAATATAAACTAAACAAAATAAAATAAATAAAAACTTAAACTAATCTAAAAAAATAAAATAATCCTAAAAATAAAAAAACCTAAATAAAATAAAAACTAAATCTAAAATAAAAATAAAATAAGCCTAAAATAAAATAAAATAAAAACTAAATATAAACCTAAATGTAAAAATAAATAAAAAAGAAAACCTAAACCTTAAACTAAAAAAAATACCCAAAATAAAAAAAAAAAACCTAAACCTAAACAATAATAAACTAAACTAAAATAAATAAAACCTAAACCTAAATTTAAAAAAAAGTAAACCTAAACTAAATAAAATAAACTAAACTGAAAATAAATCTAAACTTAAACTAAAAATAAAACCTCAAAATAAACCTAAAAGAAAAACCTAAAACCTAAACCTAAAAAAAATGAAATAAAAACCTAAATTTAATCCTAAAATTAAAAAATAAAATAAAATCTGGAAATAAAATAAAATAAAATAAACTAAAAAAAATAAACCTAAACCTAAAAAAATAAATAAAATAAATAAACTAAATAAAATAAAAATAAAACAAACTTAAATAAAATAAAAAAATAAACTTAAACATACTAGTTTACTTAATTTAAATACAAAAATTAAAATTAAAAAAATAAAAAAACCTAACCCTAAACGCCAAACCATAAATCTTAAACCCAAAATCCTAAACCATAAAAACCCTAAACCCTAAATCCTAAACCCTAAAACCCTAAAAATTATATCCTAAACCCTAAATCCCAAATCCTAAACCCTAAAACACTAAAAATAAAATAAACAAAATAAAATAAACTTAAACCTAAACTAAAATAAATAAAACTAAAATAACCCTAAACCCTAAATCATAAAAGCCTAAGAACCGAAACCTAAACTAAATAAAACTAAAAAGTAAAATTAATAAGTAAACCTAAACCTAAATAAAAAAAGATAAAATATAAAACTAAACTAAAACATAAACTTTAAAATATAAATAAAATAAAATAAAAAATATAAACAAAACTAAAATAAGATAAATAAAAACCTAAACTAAAGAAATAAAATAAACCTAAATAAACCTAAGTAAAATAAAAACTAAAATAAAATAAAAACTAAAATAAACTTAAAATAAAATAAAATAAAAACTAAAAAAACCTAAACCTAAAAAAAATCTAAAAATAAATAAATAATAAAACCTAAACACTAAACTAAAAAAAACCTAAACCTAAAATAAAAATAAAATAAACCTAAACCTAAACTAAAAAAAGCTAACTTAAAATAAATAAAACCAAAACATAAACCTAAAATAAATTAAACCAAAACCTAAACCTAAACTAAATAAAATAAAATAAACTAAAAATAAGCCTAAACTTAAACTAAAAAATAAAACCTAAAATCAAACCAAAAATGAAAACCTAAAACCTAAATATAAAAATAAAAATTAAAACTTAAACCTCAACCTAAAAATATAACATTAAAACCTAAATCTAAAAAATAAAATAAAAATAAAACTAAACTAAAAAATAAACCAGAACTTAAACATATACTAGCAAATAAACAAATGTAAAATACATAAACTAAAATAAATAAACCCAAAATAAATAAATTAATAAAAATAAACATAAAAATAAACTTAAATAAAAATAAATAAATAAATAATAATTTAATAAACCTAAACCTATCGGTTTACTTATTATAAAAAATAAAAATCTAAAAAAATTAAAAAAACCACGGACCTAAACCCTAACCACAGACAAATCCAAAACTAAACCCTAGGCTAAACTCCCTAACCACTAAATCCTAAATAACACTACTACTAAACCACAAACCCTAACCAAACTCCCTACAAACCCCACCACTGCCACAAACCCTAAACCCTAAAATCTACAACCCTAAACCCTAAACCTTAAACCTCAAATAGTAAACCCTAAACCCTAAACTAACCCTAAACACTAAACCATAAAAATTGAAAAACCTAAACTTAAATTAAATAAAGAATAAAAAAATAAAAATAAAAAAATAAAAATAAAAAACCTAAACCTAAATAAATCACAAAAATAAAATAAAATAAAAACCTAAACCTAAAAATAAAATAAAATAAAAATAAAAAAAATTAAATAAAAACTTAAACTAAACAAAAAAAATAAAATATACCTAAAAATAAAAAATTTAAATAAAATAAAAACTAAAAATAAAATAAAATAAAAAAGCTAAAATAAAATATAATAAAAACTCATTAAAAACCTAAACATAAAAAAAATAAAAAATAAAACCTCAACCCTAAAGTAAAAAAAAACTTAACCTAAAAGAAATATAAAATAAACAAAATAAAATAAACCTAAACCTAAATGAAAATAAACTAAACTAAAATAACCCTAAACCCTAAAGCCTAAACCCTAAAAACCTAAACCTAAATAAAAACCTAAAAATAAATATATAACCTAACCCTAAAATAAAAAAATAAGACAAAATAAAACCAAAACTAAAACTTAAAGCTAAAAAAAAGAATAAATAAAAAAACCAACTAAACTAAAATAAAATATACTTAAAATAAAAAATTTAAATAAAATAAAAACTAAAAATAAAATAAAATAAAAAAAGCTAAAATAAAATATAATAAAAACTCATTAAAAACCTAAACATAAAAAAAATAAAAAATAAAACCTCAACCCTAAAGTAAAAAAAAAACTTAACCTAAAATAAAAATAAAATAAACAAAATAAAATAAACCTAAACCTAAATGAAAATAAACTAAACTAAAATAACCCTAAACCCTAAACCTTAAACCCTAAAACCTAAACCTAAACTAAATAAAACCTACAAATAAAATAAATATATAAACCTAACCCTAAACAAAATAAAAAATAAGACAAAATAAAAACCAAAACTAAAACTTAAAGCTAAAAAAAGAATAAAATAAATAAAAACCTTAACTAACATAAAAAAATAAAATATACCTAAAAATAAAAAATTTAAATAAAATAAAAACTAAAAAAAATAAAATAAAAAAAGCTAAAATAAAATATAATAAAACTCATTAAAACATAAACATAAAAAAAATAAAAATAAACCCTATAAAAAAAAAACTTAACCTAAAATAAAAATAAAATAAACAAAATAAAATAAACCTAAACCTAAATGAAAATAAACTAAACTATAATAACCCTAAACCATAAAGCCTAAACCCTAAAAACCTAAACATAAACTAAATAAAACCTATAAATAAAATAAATATATAAACCTAACCCTAAACAAAATAAAAAATAAGACAAAATAAAAACCAAAACTAAAACTTAGAGCTAAGAAAAGAATAAAATAAATAAAAACCTTAACTAAACTAAAAAAATAAAATATACCTAAAAATAAAAAATTTAAATAAAATAAAAAAATAAAAAAAATAAAATAAAATATAATAAAAACTCATTAAAAACATAAACATAAAAAAATAAAAAATAAAACCTCAACCCTAAAGTAAAAAAAAACTTAACCTAAAATAAAAATAAAATAAACAAAATAAGATAAACCTAAACCTAAATGAAAATAAACTAAACTAAAATAACCCTAAACCCTAAAACCTAAACCTAAATGAAATAAAACCTACAAATAAAATAAATATATAAACCTAAGCCTAAACAAAATAAAAATAAACAAAATAAAAACCTAAACTAAAACTTAAAGCTAAAAAAAGAATAAAATAAATAAAAACCTTAACTAAACTAAAAAAATAAAATATACCTAAAAATAATAAAACCTAAATAATTTAAAATTGAAAACTTAAAAAATAAATTAAACATAAAATAGAATAAAATAAGAAAAATACAAACTAAACAAAAATAAAATAAATAAAAACTTAAACTAATCTAAATAAAATAAAATAATCCTAAAATAAAAAGACCTAAATAAAATAAAAACTAAACCTAAATTAAAAATAAAATAAACCTAAAATAAAATAAAATAAAAGCTAAATATAAACCTAAACCTAAAAATAAATAAAAAAGAAAACCTAAACCTTAAACTAAAAAAATATTCCAAACCAAAAAAAAACCTAAACCTAAACAACAATAAACTAAACTAAAATAAATAAAACCTGAACCTAAATTAAATAAAATAATCTAAACTAAACTAAAAGTAAATCTAAACCTAAACTAAAAATAAAACCTAAAAATAAACCTAAAAGAAAAACCTAAAACCTAAACCTAAAAAAAATCAAATAAAAACCTAAACTTAATCCTAAAAGTAAAAAATAAAATATAAACCTAAAAAATAAAATAAAAATAAAACTAAACTAAAAAATAAACCTAAACCTAAAAAAAAACTAAAATAAATAAACTAAACTAAATAAAAATAAAAACAAACTTAAATAAAAATAAAAAATAAACTAAATAAAAAAATAAACTTAAACATATTGGTTTACTTAATTTAAATATAAAAATTAAAATTAAAAAAATTTAAAAACCTAACCCTAAACGCTAAACCCTAAATCTTAAACCCAAAATCCTAAACCCTAAAAACCCTAAACCCTAAATCCTAAACCCTAAGAACCCTAAATCCTAAATCATAAACCCTAAGCTTTAAAATCCTAAAAATAAAATAAACTAAAATAAAATAAACCTAAACCTAAACTATAATAAATAAAACTAAAATAACCCTAAACCCTTAATCTTAAAAACCTAAAAACCTAAACCTAAACTAAATAAAACCAAAAGTAAAATTAATAAATAAACCTAAACCTAAATAAAAAAAGATAAAATATAAACCTAAACTAAAATCTAAACCTAAACCTATAAATAAAATAAAATAAAAAATAAAAACTAAACTAAAATAAAATAAATAAAAACCTAAACTAAAAAAATAAAATAAACCTAAATAAACCTAAGTAAAATAAACACTTCAATAAAATAAAAATAAAATAAAATAAAATAAAAACTAAAAAAAACCTGAACCTAAAAAAATCTAAAAATAAATATATAATAAAACCTAAACCCTAAACTAAAAAAAAAACCTAAACCTAAAAGAAAAATAAAATAAACCTAAACCTCAACTAAAATAAACTAACTTAAAATAAATAAAACTAAAACATAAACCTAAAATAAATTAAACCAAAATCTAAACCTAGACTAAATAAAATAAAAAAAACTAAAAATAAGTTTAAAGTTAAACTAAAAAATAAAACCTAAAATTGAACCAAAAATGAAAACCTAAAACCTAAAAATAAAATAAAAATTAAAACTTAAACCTGAACCTAAGAATATAACATTAAAACCTAAATATAAAAAATAAAATAAAAATAAAACTAAACTAAAAAATAAACCTAAACCTAAACCTAAACCAAAAAATAAACAAAAATAAAATACATAAACTAAAATAAATAAACCAAAAATAAATAAATTAAACTAAATAAACATAAAATTAAATTAAATAAAATTAAAATCAATAAAAAATAACTAAACAAACCTAAACCTATCGGTTTACTTATTATAAAAAAATAAAAATTAAAAAAATTAAAAAAAATCCTAACCCTAAACCCTAAACCTTAAAAACCTTAAACCCTAAACCTTAAACCCTAAACTCTAAACCCTAAACCCTAAACACTAAACACTAATTCCTAAAACTAACCTTATACCCTAAACCCTAAACCCTAAACCATAAACCTTAAAACCATAAACACTAAACCCTAAAAGCCTAAACCCTAAACCATAAACCTCAAACAGTAAACCCCAAACCCTAAACTAACCCTAAACACTAAACACT
The DNA here is from genome assembly GCA_021442155.1 of Cymbidium sinense. Lineage (NCBI taxonomy): Eukaryota > Viridiplantae > Streptophyta > Magnoliopsida > Asparagales > Orchidaceae > Cymbidium > Cymbidium sinense. The sequence goes on from JAKCPB010001716.1 coordinate 66,147, forward strand.
AAACCCTAAACTCTAAAAATTGTAAAACCTAAACCTAAATTAAATAAAGCCTGAAAAATAAAAATAAAAAAACTTAAACCTAAATAAAACAAAAATATAAAATAAAATAAAAACCTAAACCTAGAAATAAAATAAAATAAAAAATAAAATTAAACAAAAATAAATTAAATAAAAACCTAAACTAAACAAAAAATAAAATAGACTTAAAAATAAAAAATTTAAATAAAATAAGAACTAAACATAAAATAAAAATAAAATATAATAAAATTAATTAAAAACCTAAACCTAAAAAAAATAAAAATTAAAACCTCAACCCTAAAGTAAAAAAAAAAAAACCTAAACCTAAAATAAAAATAAAATAAACCTAAACATAAATGAAAATAAACTAAACTAAAATAACCCTAAACCCTAAAGCCTAAACCCTAAAAACCTAAACCTAAACTAAATAAAACCTACAAATAAAATAAATATATAAGCCTAACCCTAAACAAAATAAAAAATAAGACAAAATAAAAACCTAAACTAAAACATAAAGATAAAAAAGAATAAAATAAATAAAAACCTTAACTAAACTAAAAAAAATAAAATATACCTAAAAATAATAAAACCTAAATAAATTAAAATTGAAAACTTAAAAAATAAATTAAACTTAAAATAGAATAAAATAAGAAAAATACAATCTAAACAAAAATAAAATAAATAAAAACTTAAACTAACTAAATAAAATAAAATAATCCTAAAATAAAAAAACCTAAATAAAATAAAAACTAAACCTAAATTAAAAATAAAATAAACCTAAAATAAAATAAAATAAAAACTAAATATAAACCAAAATCTTAAACTAAAAAAATATTCCAAACTAAAAAAAAAACTAAACCTAAACAATAATAAACTAAACTAAAATAAATAAAACCTAAACCTAAACTAAATAAACTAAACTAAACTAAAAGTAAATCTAAACCTAAACTAAAAATAAAACCTAAAAATAAACCTAAAAGAAAAACCTAAAACCTAAACCTAAAAAAAATCAAATAAAAACCTAAACTTAATTCTAAAAATAAAAAATAAAATATAAACCTAAAAAATAAAATAAAAATAAAACTAAACTAAAAAATAAACCTAAACCTAAAAAATAAACTAAAATAAATAAACAAAACTAAATAAAAAAAAACAAACTTAAATAAAAATAAAAAATAAACTAAATAAAATAATAAACATAAACATATTGGTTTACTTAATTTAAATATAAAAATTAAAATTAAAAAAATTTAAAAACCTAATCCTAAATGCTAAACCCTAAATCTTAAACCCAAAATCCTAAACCCTAAAATCCCTAAACCCTAAATCCTAAACCCTAAAAATTGTAAATCCTAAATCCTAAACCCTAAACCTTAAAACCCTAAAAATAAAATAAACAACATAAAATAAACCTAAACCTAAACTACAATAAATAAAACTAAAATAACCCTAAACCCTAAATCATAAAAACCTAAAAACCTAAACCTAAACTAAATATAACCAAAAAGTAAAATTAATAAATAAACTTAAACCTAAATAAAAATAAAGATAAAATATAAACCTAAACTAAAACCTAAACCTAAACCTATAAATAAAATAAAATAAAAAATAAAAACTAAACTAAAATAAAATAAATAAAAACCTAAACTAAAAAAAAAAAAAATAAATCTAAATAAACCTAAATAAAATAAACACTTCAATAAAATAAAAAATAAAATAAAATAAAATAAAATTAAAAAAACCACAAAAAATCTAAAATAAATAAATAATATAAAAACCCTAAACTAAAAAAAAAACCTAAACCTAAACTAAAAATAAAATAAACCTAAACCTCAACTAAAATAAACTAACTTAAACTAAATAAAACTAAAACATAAACCTAAAATAAATTAAACCAAAACCTAAACCTAAACTAAATAAAATAAAAAAAACCTAAAAATAAGTTTAAAGTTAAACTAAAAAATAAAACCTAAAATTAAACCAAAAATAAAAATCTAAAACCTAAACCTAAAAATAAAAATTAAAACTTAAACCTGAACCTAAGAATATAACATTAAAACCTAAATCTAAAAAATAAAATAAAAATAAAACTAAACTACAAAATAATCCTAAACCTAAAACTAAACCAGAAAATAAACAAAAATAAAATACATAAACTAAAATAAATAAACCCATAATAAATAAATTAAACTAAATAAACATAAAAATAAACTTAAATAAAATTAAAATAAATAAAAAATAACTAATCAAACCTAAACCTATCAGTTTACTTATTATAAAAAAATTAAAATTAAAAAAATTTAAAAAAATCCTAACCCTAAATCCTAAACCTTAAAAATCAACCCTAAACCTAAACTCTAAACCACACTAAACCACCAAATCTAAAATACAAAACCCTAAACCCCTCTAAAACCCAACCTAAACCTAAACCTCAAACATAAAATACTACAACCCCAACCCTAAACCAAACCTAAACCACTAAATCCTAAAATTCAAAACCTAAACCTAAATTAAATAAAGCCTAAAAAATAAAAATTAAAAACCTAAACCTAAATAAAACAAAAATATAAAATAAAATAAAAACCAAAACCTAGAAATAAAATAAAATAAAAAATAAAAACTAAATAAAATAAATTAAATAAAAACCTAAACTAAACAAAAAAATAAAATAGACCTAAAAATAAAAAATTTAAATAAAATAAAAACTAAACATAAAATAAAAATAAAAAAAACCTAAAATAAAATATAATAAAAACTAATTAAAAACCTAAACCTAAAAAAAATAAAAATTAAAACCTCAACCCTAAAGTAAAAAAAACCTAAACCTAAAATAAAAATAAAATAAATAAAATAAAATAAACCTAAACCTAAATGAAAATAAACTAAACTAAAATAACCCTAAAGCCTAAACCCTAAAAACCTAAACTTAAACTAAATAAAACCTATAAATAAAATAAATATATAAACCTAACCCTAAATAAAATAAAAATTAAGATAAAATAAAAACCTAAACCAAAACTTAAACTTAAAAAAGAATAAAATAAAAAATACAAACTAAACAAAAAATAAAATAAATAAAAACCTTAACTAAACTAAAAAAATAAAATAAACCTAAAAATAATAAAACCTAAATAAAATAAACCTAAATAAAATAAAATAAAACAAAAAAACCTAAATGTAAAAAAAACCCTAAAAATAAATAAAAAATAAAACCTAAACCTTAAACTTAAAAATAATCCTAAACCTAAATTAAAACTAAAAAAACTAAACCTAAACTAAATAAAATAAAATAAACTAAAAATAGACCTAAACCTAAACTAAAAATAAAACCTAAAAATAAACCTAAAATAAAAACCTAAAACCTAAACCTAAAAAAAATAAAATATAAACCTAAACCTAAACCTTGAAATAAAAAATAAAACCTAAACCTAAAAAAATAAAATAAAATTAAAACTAAACTAAAAAATAAACTTAAACCTAAACCTAAAAAAATAAATTAAAATAAAAAACCTAAACTAAAATAAATAAAACTAAAATAAATATACTAAACTAAATAAAAAAAAATAAAAGAAAATAAACTAAAATAAATAAAAAATAAACAAAATAAACCTAATAAACTAAAAACTAATAATAACTAATAATAATTAAAACTAAACTAATAATAACTAAATAACTAATAACCTAAAATAACTAATAAACTAATAAAGCTAACTAAATAAATAATCATAATAACTAATAAATTACTTATAAAACCAAAACTAAAGACTAAAACTAATAAAACTAATAAAAAACCAATAAAACTAATAATAAACTAATAACTAAATAATAATAACTAAAACTAAATAAACTAACTAAAACTAATTTAAAAATAAACTAAACTAATAACTAATAAATAAACATAAATCACTAAATAACTATAATAACTAAACTAATTAACTAATAACTAATAACTAATAACTAAACTAATTAACTAATAAAAACTATCAACTAATAACGATAACATAACTAACTAACTAATAAACTAAACTAAACTAAAACTAAACTAACTAACCTAAACTAACTAAAACAAAACTAATAATAAATAAATTAATAACTAATAAATAAACTGATAATAACTAATAAAACTAATAAACTAATAACTTATAACTAATAATTAATAATAATAAAACTAATAAACTAAAACTATAATAAAACCAACTAATAATAACTAAACTAAAAAACTAAATAACTAATAAATTTTTAACTAGCTAACTAACTAATAATAATAAAACTAAACTAATAAAAATTAAGTAAACTAATAAAACTAAAAATAATTTCTAATAATAAAAATAACTAATAACTAATAAACTAATAAATAACTAACTAAATTAACTAACTAATAACTAACTAATAAATAAAACTAATAATAATAACTATAATTAATAATAATAATAATAATAAATTAATAATAATTAATAAACTAACAATGACTCATGAATAATCTAATAACTAAACTAAAACTAATAATTAAATAAAAACCTAATAACTAAACTAATAATAAAACTAAAAAAACTAAATAACCTAAAAAACTAAACAAATAACTAACTAGAACAAACTAACGAATAAACTAAACAATTAATAACTAATAAGTAATAATAAATTAATAAACTAATAACTTACTAATAATAACTAAAATAATAACTAATAATTAACTAACAAATAATAACTAAACTAATAACTAATAATAAAAATAACTAATAACTAATAAAACCTAATAACTAAACTAATAATAACTAATAACTAAATAACTAAACTAATAGCTAATAATAATAAACAAATAAAATAATAACTTATAATTAATAATAATAAATAAAAATCTAACTAAGTAATAATAACTAAAACTAATACCAATAAACTAACCCAATAAATAAAATAACTAAACTAACAACTAATAATAAAACTAAAACTAAAACTAAAATAACTAAACTAATTAATAAAAGAAATAAATAACGAAAACTAAATAATAACTAATATTAATAACTAATAAATAATAATAATAACTAATAATAACCTAATGACTATTAAATAATAATAATAACTTATAATAACCTAATAAATAACTAAACTAACCAATAATAATATTAACTAACTAATAATATAAAACCTAATATAAAATAATAATAGTATAAGTAAATAGTAAAAACTAATAATAACTAACTAATAATAATAACTAATAACTAAACTAACAACTATTAACTAAATAAACTAATAATAACTAACTAATAATAATAACTAATAACTAAATAAACTAATAATAACTAACTAATAATAAACTAAATAACTAAACTAATAAAGTAATAAAACTAAACTTAATAATAAAACTAATAACTAATAAAAAATTAACTAATTAAATAATAACTAATAATTATTAAACTAATTATAATACAATAACAATAATAACCAATTAACTAAAAATAACCAATAATAATAATTAATATTAAACTAATAATAATAATAATAACTAAAATTAATAACTAATAATAATAAAATAAAATAAATAAAATAAAAGCTAATAAAAACTAATAAACTAATAACTAACTAAACCAATAACTAATAACTAATAAAACTAAAAAAACTAAACTAATAACTAAAAAATAAAAAAAACTAACTAACTAAAACTATTAAACCTAAAAAAACAAACTAAATTAACAATTAAACATAAAACTAATAATAATAAATTGACTAACTAATAATTAAACTAAATAAACTAATAAATAAACTAATAACTAATTTTAATAATAATAATAATAATGGTAACTATAAATAATGTTAATAAACTAATAAATTAACTAATAATAATAATAAAACTAAACTAAAATATAATAAATTAATAACTAAATAAAAATAAACTAATAAACTAATACTAACTATTAACTAATAATAAACTAAACTAAACTAACCAACTAGTAAAACTAAAATAAAACTAAATAATAATATAATGAATATAATGACTAAAACTTCTTAAACTAAAAAACTAATAAACTAATGATAATAACTAATAAAAGTAATAATAATATCTTAAAATAAATAACTAATACCAAAAACTAACTAATGACCTAATAATAACTAAATAAAACTAATAAAACTAACTAACTAACTAAAAAACTAATAACTAAATAAGTAATAACCAATCAAAACTAAAAACTAAACCAAACTAATAAACTATAACTAGTAATACTAATAATAATAATACTAAAATAACTAAGTAACTAAACTTATAAACTAACTAAAATTAATAAACTAATAATAATAACTAATAATAAAAACTAACTAAAATTAATAATGAAATAATTAATAATTAAAAAACTAATAAAATAACTATACTAATAACTAACAAAACTAACTAATAATAATTAAAACTAAAAACCTAGCTAATAATAAACTAAAAAATAACTAATAATAATAACTAATAATACTAATAATAACTAATAATAATAATAAAATAACAAATAACAATAAATACAATAAATAATATTATAACCAAAACTAATAAAACTAAAATACTAATAATAATACTAAACTAATGAACTAATAAATAAACTAATAATAAAATAACTAATATAACTAAAACTAAATAAATAACTAATAACTAACTAAAAAAACCTACTAAATAACTAAGTAATAATGATTAACTAATAAAATAATAAATAAACTAAAACTGTAATAATAATAACAAAAACTAATAATAAACCAACTAAAACTAATAATTAAAAAAACTAATAAATCCAATAACTAATAATTAAACTAATAACTAAAACTAATAATATTAAACTAGCAATAATAATAATAACTTAAAAACTAACTAAACTAACTAAAACTAACTAACTAACTAAACCTAAAATTAATAAACTAATAACTAACTAATAAACTAATAACTAATAATAATTAAAACTAAATAATAACCTAAACTAATTAAAAACTAATAAAAATTAATAAACTAAAACTTATAACTAATAAAAACTAAATAAATAAACTAAATAACTAAATTAATAAACTGAACTAATAACTAATAAAACTAAGTAATAACCAATAATAATAACTAATAATTGATAATAATTAATAACTAACTAATAATAATTAAGAACTTAATAAATAATAAAACTAACTAACTAATAATAACTAATAATAAAAATAATAAACCAATATAGTAAACATAATAATACTAATAAAAAACTAATAAACTCTACCTAATAATAACTAATTAAAATTAATAACTAATAATAAACTAATAACTAATAATAATAACTAAAAACTAACTAAAACTAAAAATAATAAAACTGTTAGTGAGTTTACAATTAGTGAGTTTACAATTATTAGTTATTAGTTATTATTTAATTTTATTAGTTTTAATTATTATTATTTTTTTTATTTAATTATTGCTTATTAGTTTTAATTACTGTTAGTTTTTATTTATTATTATTAATTTATTAGTTATATTAGGTTTTAGGTTTCCTTTCATTATTATTATTCATTTTTAATAGTTATTAGTTATTATTATTAGTTTTAGTTTTTTAGTTTCATATTATTTAGTTTTATTAGTTTTTAATTTATTAGAGTTTATTATTTACTTTATTAGTTAGTTTTATTAGTTTAGTTATTATTAATTTAGTTTATTATTAGTTATTTAATTTATTTTATTAATTATTAGTTTTGATTAGTTTTTAGTTATTACTTAGTTATTTAGTTATTATTAGTTAGTTATTTATTTTATTATTATTAGTAAATTTTTTATTATTAGTTAGTTAATTTGGGTTAGTTTTTTTGTAGTTTTAAATTATTAGTTTATTTGTGTTATTATTTGGTTAGTTAGTTATTGTGGTCATTAGTTAGTTTTAGTTATTTTTTAGTTTATTAGTTAGTTTTTTTAGTTATTAGTTAGTTATTATTATTATTATTAGTTAGTTATTAGTTTATTATTTTAGTTATTAGTTTATTAGTTAGTTAATTTATTAGTTATTAGTTAGTTTAGTTTATTAGGTTTTATTAGTTATTATTATTATTAGTTAGTTATTAGTTTATAATTAGTAGTTTTATTTGTTAGTTAGTTTATTATTATTAGTTAGTTTATTAGGTTTATTAGTTTTTTACTATTTGGGTTTTTTTAGTTGGTTTTATTTAGTTTAATAATTAGTTATTTTATAATTAGTTTATTAGTTTTTTTATTATTATTAGTTTTAATTTTTAGTTATTATTTTAGTTTACTTAGTTTTTTTGGTATTTATTATTTGTTATTATTAGTTATTAGTTTAGTTAGTTATTAGCTTTTATTAGGTTATTAGTTTTCATTGTTTATTAGTTTTATAAGTTAGTTAGTTATTTATTTTATTAGTTTTTAATTAATTTAGTTTTCTTAGTTAGTTTAGTTATTTAGTTTTATTTATTAGTTATTTGTTTAGTTATTTAGTTTATTATTATTAGTTATTTAGTTTTATTATTAGTTTTTGATTTATTTTTAGTTATTATTTAGTTAGTTTAGTTTAGTTTTTATTAGTTATTATTAGTTATTTATTAGTTAGTAATTAGTTTATCATTTTAGTTATTAGTTATTAGTTATTATTATTATTAGTTTTAGGTATTATTTTATTTATTAGTTGTATTATTGTTTAATTTATTAGTTTTTTGGTTTTAGTTATTAGTTTATTAGTTCATTACTGGTTATTGGTTAGTTTTTTATTATTATTAGTTTATTATAGTTAGTTAGTTATTATTAGGTTTAGTTTATTATTATTAGTTTTATTAATTTTATTATTATTATTAGTTATTTTTATTACTTTTATTAGATATTAGGTTTTATTAGATTTAGTTATTTATTATTAGTTATTAGTTTTCTTAGGTTTTTAGTTTTATTAGTTATTTATTAGGTTTAGTTTTAGTTTATTAGTTTATTATTTTATTAGTTTTTTATTATTAGTTATTATTAGTTTATTTAGTTATTAGTTTTAGTTTTATTAGTTTTTTAGTTTAGTTTTTTAATTTGTTTATTAATTTATTTGTTAGTTAGTTATTATTATTAGTTTTTAGTTTATTATTAGTTAGTTATTTGTTTTATAAATAAGTTTTAGCTATTAGTTTAGGGTTGTTATTAGTTTTAGTTATTATTATTATTATTATTATTATTATTATTATTATTATTATTATTATTATTATTATTATTATTATTATTATTATTATTATTATTATTAGTTTAGTTTGGTTTTATTATTATTATTATTATTATTATTATTATTGTATTATTATTATTATTATTATTTTATTATTAGTTTATTTTTGGTTTATATTAGTTTATTAGTATTGGTGGTTTTAATTAGTTTTATTAAGTTTGGTTTTAGTTTAGTTATTAGTTTATTAGTTTTAGTAGTTAGTTTTATTAGTTTTTATTTTATTAGTTATTATTAGTTAGGTTATTAACTTTTTATTACTTTTTATTATTAGTTAGTTATTAGTTTTAGTTTGGTTATTTAGTTATTAGCTTTAGGTTTTTATTATTAATTAATTATTTAGTTATTTATTTGTTTTATTATTTAGTTTATTATTATAGTTTATTAGTTATTAGTTTAGTTATTAGTTTTAGTTTATTAGTTTAGTTTATTAGTTTTTAGTTATTAGTTTTAGTTTTATTATATTATTATTAGTTTGTTAGTTTTATTTTATTGGTTTAGTTATTTAGGTTTATTATTATTTATTAGTTCTTTTATTTTATTTAGTTTAGTTATTAGTTTTATCAGTTTATTATTATTATTATTTATTATTAGGTTAGCTTTTATTAGTTATTAGTTTAGTTATTAATATTAGTTATTTAGTAATTATTTTAGTTTTAGTTATTAGTTTTTTTAGGTTTTATTAGTTTAGTTATTAGTTATTAGTTAGTTAGTTTAGTTATTTTTTATTTTACTTAATAGTTTAGTTATTAGTTATTATTAGTTATTAGTTAATAGTTTAGTTCTTAGTTATTATGATTAGTTAGTTATTATTAGTTTTTAGTTATTAGTTTTAATTTTTAGTATAGTTATTATTAGTTATTAGGTTTTTATTAGTTATTAGTTAATTAGTTTTGTTATTTAATTATTATTATTTATTAGTTATTAGTTATTAGTTTAGTTATTATTTAGTTTTTTAATTACTTATTAATTATTAGTTATTTAATTATTTAGTTTTCATTAGTTTATTAGTTTAGTTATTTAGTTTTTAGTTTTAAGTTTTATTATTAGTTTAGTTATTAGTTAGTTATTATTAGTTAGTTAGTTTATTAGTTATAAGTTTTAGTTAGTTTTTATTTATTATTATTAGTTATTAGTTATTATTTTATTAGTTTATTATTATTAATTATTAATTTAGTTATTTAGTTATTAGTTATTAGTTATTATTAGTTTTGTTATTAGGTTTTTTTATTATTAGTTATTTTTATTATTAGTTATTAATTTAGTTATTTATTAGTTATTATTATTATTATTATTAGTTATTACTTTTTTTTAGTTATTAGTTTAGTTATTATTAGTTAGTTAGTTATTAGTTATTAGTTATTTATTTTTTTAGTTAGTTATTATTTTAGTTGTGGTTAGTTAGTTATTAGTTTATTAGTTTATTATTAGTTATTAGTATAGTTAGTTAGTTAGTTAGTTTTAGCTAGTTATTAGTTTAGTTTTTTTAGGCTATTTAGTTTTTTAGTTTTATTATTCATTTAGTTATTACGTTTTTATTTAGTTATTAGTTTTTAGTTTTTAGCCATTAGTTTATTAGTTATTATTAGGTTTAGTTATTATTTAGTTTTATTAGTTTTAGTTATTATTATTTATTTTATTTATTAATTAGTTTTAGGTTATTAGGTTTTTTTAGTTATCATTAGTTTTAGTAATTATTCATTATTAGTTAATTTAGTTAGTTATATATTAGTATTAGTTATTAGTTATTTTTATTATTAGTTATTATTATTAGTTTTATTAGTTTAGTTAGTTTTTATTAGTTTAGTTTTATTATTATTAGTTAGTTAGTTAGTTTATTAGTTTAGTTATTATTATTTAGTTTTTATTAGTTAGTTTAGTTATTAGTTTATTAGTTTAGTTTAATTGTTTTTATTAGTTTTTATTAGTTATTAGTTATTAGTTTAGTTAGTTTTATTAGTTATTATTTATTATTATTTTTAGTTAGTTTAGTTATTAGTTTAGTTTATTATTATTTATTTTATTAGTTAGTTATTTTAGGTTTAATTAGTTATTAGTTTTTAGTTTAGTTTAGTTTTATTAGTTAGTTAGTTTATTAGTTTATTAGTTTAGTTATTAGTTATTAGTTAGTTTATTAGTTTTAGTTATTGTAGTTATTAGTTTATTAGTTTTATTAGTTTTATTAATTTAGTTTTAATTAATTTTATTAGTTTTAGTTTTTTAGTTTTACTTAGTTTTTATTAGTTATTTATTTAGTTAGTTAGTCATTTGTTATTATTAAATTTTTATTAGTTATTTATTAGTTAGTTAGTTTAATTATTATTAATGTTTATTATTAGTTATTTAGTTATTATTAATTTAGTTTTAATTATTATTAGTTATTATTAGTTCTTTGTTTATTTGGTTTATTATTTAGTTTATGTTTTAGTTTTTAGGTTTTATTATTTATTAGTTATTAGTTTTGTTATTATTATTAGTTTTAGTTTAGTTATTATTAGTTATTTAATTTAGTTAGTTATTATTAGTTATTAGTTATTTATTAATTATTAGTTTTAGTTAGTTTATTAGTTTATTAATTAGGTTTTATTAGTTATTCATTATTTATTAGTTTATTAGTTTTTTAGTTATTTATTTATTAGTTATTTTATTTTATTAGGTTTAGTTATTAGTTTTATTAGTTTATTATTATTAGTTATTAGTTTTAGCTTTTAATTTATTAGTTTTTTAGTTATTGTTAGTTAGTTTTTAGTTTAGTTATTAGTTTTATGTTTTTATTATTTAGTTATTATTTATTAGTTAGTTAGTTAGTTTATTATTAGTAGTTTTATTAGTTATTAGTTTAGTTATTAGGTTTTATTAGTTATTAGTTTTATTAGTTAGTTTATTATTAAGTTTTTTAGGTTTTATTATCATTATTATTTAGTTATTACATTTTTAGCTAGTTATTAGTTTAAATTTATTAATTACTTAGGTTTTATTAGTTGTTAGTTATTATTAGTTAGTTTTAGTTTTAGTTTTTAGGTTTTTTAGTTATTATTATTATTTATTAGTTATTTAGTTTATTTAGTTTTAGTTTTTAGGTTTTATTAGTTTTATTTAGTTATTAGATTTTTTAGTTAGTTTTATTTATTAGTTTATTATTATTATTATTATTATTATTATTATTATTATTATTATTATTTATTAGTTTTTATTTTTTATTAGTTAGTTTAGTTAGTTTAGTTTATTATTAGGTTTAGTTTTTTTAATTTATTCATTATTAATTATATTAGTTTTGTTTATTAGTTTGATTAGTTTTTAGTTTTATTATTATAGGTTTATTATTATTAGGTTATTATTAGTTATTTTTATTATTATTAGTTTTATTAGTTAGTTTTATTAATTTTTTTAATTAGTTATTTATTAGTTATTAATTAGTTTTAGTTATTAGTTTAGTTATTAGTTAGTTATTAGTTTTATTAGTTTTTAGGTTTAGTTTATTAGTTATTTATTTTTAGTTATTAGTTTATTTGTTTAGGTTTTTAGTTTTTATTAGTTATTATTATTTTTTAGTTTTTTAGTTTATTATTAGTTAGTTTGTTATTAGTTAGTTTTTATGTTAGTTTTTTATTAGTTATTATTAGGTTTATTATTTATTAGTTTTTTTAGGTTTTAATTTTAGTTTTAAATTTATTAGTTTATTATTTTTAGTTTTTAGTTATGATTTTTAGGTTTTTATTACTATTATTAGTTATTAGTTATTATTAATTTTATTATTAGTTAGTTTTATTAGTTTATTAATTAATTATTAGTTTAATTTTTTATTTAGTTATTATTATTAGTTTTTAGTTAGTTTTTATTATTAGATAGTTAGTTATTAGTTATTGTTTTAGTTAGTTAGTTATTATTAGTTTAGTTATTATTATTAGTTATTAGGGTTTTAGTTAGTTATTACTAGTTTTGTAGTTATTATTAGTTTTAGTTATTAGTTATTATTTGTTAGGTTATTAGTTTATTATTAGTTATTAGTTTAGTTTTTTAATTATTTATTAGTTATAGTTATTATTTATTAGTTTAGTTTAGTTATTATTAGTTATTAGTTTAGTTTAGCTTAGTTTAGTTATTAGTTTTATTATTATTTATTAGTTTTTTTAGTTAGTTATTAGTTTTTATTTATTATTAGTTAGTTATTAGTTATTAGTTATTTAGTTATTAGTTAGTTATTATAGTTATTATTATTATTAGGTTTTTTATTAATTTTTAGTTTTTAGTTTTTATTTTATTAGTTATTAGTTTATTAGTTACTATTAGTTATTAGTTTAGTTAGTTAGTTATTATTAGTTATTAGTTATTAGTTTAGTTTTATTAGTTATTATGTTAATATTATTAGTTCGTTATTTGTTAGTTTAGTTTATTAGTTATTAGTTTTTAGTTTATTATTAGTAAGTTAGTTATTATATTAGCTAGTTTTAGTTATTAGTTATTATTATTAGTTTTTATTATTATTATTATTATAAGTTTAGTTTATTAGGTTAGTTATTAGTTATTTATTAGTTTTTTAATTTTATTAGGCATAGTTATATTAATTATTTAGTTTTATAGTTTATTAATTTATTATTATTATTAGTTTAATAATTATTAGTTCTTTAATTTAGTTATTAGTTATTTATTTAGTTTATTATTATTAGGTTTAAGTTTAGGTTTAGTTATTAGTTAGTTTTAGTTTAGTTATTTAGTTATTAGTTAGTTAGTTTAGTTAGTATTTTTTAGTTATTAGTTTATTATTATTAGTTACTTTTGTTATTATTATTATTAGTTAGTTATTATTAGTTTAGTTTATTATTAGTTTTATTAGTTTAGTTTTATTAGTTTATTAGTTTATTAGTTATTAGTTATTAGTTTGCTCTTATTATTATTATTATTAATTATTAGGTTTTATTAGTTTATTTTATTATTATTAGTTTATAATTATTATTAGTAGTATTAGTTAGTTTATTAGTTTATTAGTTTATTTAGTTATTAGTTTAGTTATTATTTTATTATTTAGTTAGTTATTATTAGTTTTAGTTACTAGTTTTATTAGTTTAGTTATTAGTTAGTTATTAGTTATTATTAGTTATTTAGTTTAGTTATTTTACTTATTATTATTAGTTTAGTTATTTGTTAGTTTATTATTTTTTATTATTTTAGTTATTTAGTTATGTTGCTTTATTAGTTTTTAGTTATTATTAATTTTTTTGTTAATTTTATTAGATATTATTAGTTAATTTTATTATTATTAGTTTTACTAATTTTAGTTTATTTATTAATTATTAGTTTTATTAGTTTAATTTTTTAGTTATTAGTTATTATTAGTTTAGTTATTAGTTTAGTTTTTAATTATTAGTTTAGTTATTATTTTATTAGTTATTAGTTTATTTTTTTTTAGTTATTAGTTTTTATTATTAGTTAGTATTTTTAGTTTATTAGTTAGTTATTATAGCTATTACTTTATTATTAATAATTTTTATTTTTATTAGTTATTAGTTTAGTTAGTTTAGTTATTAATTTAGTTTTATTAATTTTTAATTAGTTATTTAGTTTATTATTTAGTTATTATTATTAATGAATTATTATTATTAGTTTTATTATTATTTTAGTTATTAATTATTAGTTTATTAGGTATTAGTTTAATAGTTATTAGTTTATTAATTTTTTATTAGTTATTAGTTATTAGTTAGTTATTAGTTAGTTCTATTATTAACTTTTTATTTATTAGTTTATTAGTTTAGTTATTAGGTTTTATTAGTTATTTAGTTTAGTTAATATTATTATTATTTATTAGTTATTAGTTTAGTTTATTAGTTTATTTGGTTTATTATTATTATTTATTAGTTTAGTTATTAGTTATTAGTTTTAAGTTTTGTTAGTTTTAGTTATTTATTTATTTATTAGTTATTATTATTAGTTAGTTATTATTTTATTAGTTTTTAATTAATTAGTATTGGTTATTAGTTTTATTAGTTAGTTATTAGTTTAGTTTATCAATCAGTTATTATTAGTTACATTAGTTTAGCCAGCTATTATTATTAGTTATTAGTTAGTTAGTTAGTTATTTTTAGTTTGTTATTATTATTATTTTTTAATTTTTATTAATTTTTTAGTTAGTTTTATTAGTTATTAGTTAGTTTATTATTAATTTATTATTAGTTTACTAGTTTAGGTTATTAGTTTTAGTTTATTAGTTTTTTTATTAGTTAGTATAGTTGTTAGTTAGTTATTAGTTATTAGTAATTAGTTTAGTTTATTATTATTATTAGTTTATTAGTTTTAGTTTTAGGCTTATTAATTTTTTAGTTATTGGTTTTATTAGTTTTTATTGTTAGTTATTAGTTTATTAGTTATTATTATTATTATTATTATTATGTATTATTAGTTTAGTTATTTTATTAGTTTATTATTAGTTATTAGTTAGTTAGTTTTTATTATTAGTTTTTTTAGTTATTATTTATTAGTTTATTTAGCTTTTATTAGTTTTATTACTAGTTTATTAGTTTAGTTATTATTAGTTAGTTTTAGTTTATTAGTTATTAAGTTTAGTTATTTATTTAGTTAGTTTTATTAGTTAGTTTATTTATTAATTTATTATTAGTATATTAGTTTATTATATTTGTTTTTAGTTATTTATTTAGTTATTAGTATTAGTTATTAGGTTAGTTATTATTAGTTTAGTTATTCATTAGTTATTTTTAGTTAGTTAGTTTTTAGTTATTAGTTTAGGTTATTAGGTAGTTAGTTTTTATTAGTTTATTAGTTTATTAGTTTATTATTAGTTTTACTTAGCTTTTTTTTTAATTAGTTAGTTTTATTAGTTAGTTTTATTAGTTTTTTATTATTATTTTATTAGTTTATTAGTTCTTTAGGTTTTATTAATTATTAGTTTTATTTTAGTTATTAGGTTTTAGCTTATTAGTTTAGGTTTAGTTTTAGTTGTATTAATTTTACTATATGTTATTTAATTAGTTATTAGTTTCACTAGTTTTATTAATTATTATTAGTTTTTTTTTAGTTAAATTATTATTAGTTTTTAGTTAGTTATTTAGTTAGTTATTATTTGTTAGTTATTAGTTTTTTAGTTTAGTTATGATTAGTTATTAGTTAGTTATCTTAGTTATTTATTAGTTTTTTTATTATTAGTTAGCTTAGTTATTATTAATTAGTTAGTTATTAGATTATTAGGTTATTAGTTTAGTTTTTAAGTTTATTATTAGTTTGTTATTAGTTTAGTTAGTTATTAGTTTTTATTAGTTAGTTTATTAGTTTAGTTTATTATTAGTTAGTTTAGGTAGTTATTAGTTATTAGGTTTAGTTATTATTAGTTAGTTGTTTAATTAGTTTTTTAGTTTAGTTATTAGGTTTAGTTTAGTTATTAATTATTATTATTATTAGTTTTATCAATTTTATTTAGTTAGTTATTAGTTAGTTTTAATTTATTAATTATTAGTTATTAGTTAGTTATTAGTTTTTTAGTTTTAGTTTAGTTGGTTGGTTTTAGTTTAGTTAATTATTAGTTAGTTAGTTTTAGTTTTAGTTTTAGTTTTTAATTATTAGTTAGTTAGTTAGTTTTTTTAGTTTATTAGTTAGGTTATTTTATTTGTTAGTTTTATTAGTTTTTGTTAGTTTTATTAGGTTATTAGGTTTAGTTATTAGTTTAGTTTAGTTATTAGTTATTAGTTTATTAGTTTTTTTTAGTTAGTTATTAGTTAGTTAGTTTAGTTTAATTATTTATTATTAGTTATTAGTTTTTAGTTTTAGTTTTGATTTTGTTTTTATTATTTATTTAGTTTATTAGTTTTTTGTTAGTTTAGTTTTAATTATTAGTTTATTTAATTAGTTATTAGTTTAGTTATTAGTTTTATTAGTTATTATTAGGTTATTATTAATTTTATTATTAGTTTAGTTAGTTTAGTTAGTTTTATTATTTGTTATTATTTTATTAATTTTATTTCTTTTAGTTTTTAGTTATTATTATTAGTTATTAGTTATTAGTTATTATTATTACTTAGTTTTTAGTTTTATTATTAGTTATATTTATTATTTTTAGTTATTAGTTATTAGTTAGTTTTATTAGTTATTTAGTTTTATTTGTTATTATTAGTTAGTTTTTATTTTTTACTTTAGTTTAGTTAGTTATTTACTTATTAGTTTTAGTTTTAGTTATTTTATTATTTTGTTATTAGTTAGTTATTAGTTATTTGTTATTAGTTAGTTATTAGTTAGTTTTATTAGTTTATTATTTATTAATTTTATTAGTTAGTTTTTTAGTTATTATTAGTTAGCTAGTTTTTATTAGTTTTATTAGTTTAGCTTAGTTTAGTTATTAGTTTATTAGTTTTATTAGTTTATTTTTATTAGTTATTATTAGTTTTTAGTTTATTAGTTATTATTAGTTAGGTTATTAGTTTTTTATTAGTTTTTATTATTAGTTAGTTATTATTATTAGTTAGGTAATTTTATTAGTTATTAATTTTAGGTTAGTTATTTAGTTATTTGTTTTATGATTTTATTATTAATTAGTTATTTTTTATTTATTACTTTTATTATTTAGTTTATTATTTTAGTTTATTAGTTATTAGTTTAGTTGTTAGTTTTAGTTTATTAGTTTAGTTTATTAGTTTTTAGTTATTAGTTTTAGTTATTAGGTTTTAGTTATTAGTTTTATTATTTTTATTATATTATTATTAATTAGTTAGTTTTATTTTATTAGTTTTGTTATTTAGTTTTATTATTATTTATTAGTTAGTTTTATTTTATTTAGTTTAGTTATTATTTTTATTAGTTTTATTATTATTATTTATTAGGTTAGTTTTTATTAGTTATTAGTTATTAGTTAAATTATTAGTTTAGTTAATAGTTATTAGTTAGTTAGTTTAGTTAATTTTTATTTTATTTATTATTTTAGTTATTTGCTATTAATAGTTAGTTAGTTATTATTAGTTTTAGTTTATTAATTTTTAGTTTTTTTAGTTATTAATTTAGTTATTAGTTAGGTTATTAGTTAGTTATTATTTAGTTATTATTAGTTTTACTTAGTTATTAGTTATTAGTTTTATAAGTTATTTATTTGTTAGTTAATTATTAGTTATTACTATTAGTTTATTAATTTATTATTAGTTATAATTTAGTTATTATTATTTATAATTTTATTATTAGTTATTAGTTATTAGTTTAGTTAATTTTTTAGTTATTATTATTTATTAGTTTTTGTTATTAGTTATTTCTTTAGTTATTTAGTTAGTTTTATTAGTTTAGTTATTTAGTTATTTTTATTATTTGGTTTATTTTTTAGTTATTAGTTTTTTTATTAGTTATTAGTTTTATTAGTTTAGTTATTTATTTATTTATTATTAGTTTAGTTAGTTATTTTATTAGTTATCATTTAGTTTACTTAGTTTATTAGTTAGTTTAGTTGTTAGTTTTAGTTATTAATTATTATTTATTAGTTAGTTTTTATTAGTTTATTTATTTATTAGTTTATTATTATTAGGTTTATTAGTTATTTGTTAGTTAGTTATTATTAATTAGTTATTAGTTTATTATTAGTTTTAGTTATTAGTTAGTTATTAGTTATTAGTTATTAGTTTTTATTAGTTAATTATTAGTTAGTTATTAGTTTAGTTATTATTTGGGTTTAGTTAGTTTTAGTTATTAGTTAGTTTTATAAGTTATTATTATTATTAGTTATTAGTTTATTTAGTTTATTACTTATTACTAGCTAGTTAGTTAGTTATTTTATTTAGTTTTATTAGTTATTAGTTTTAAATAATTATTATTACTTTTTTAATTTAGTTTATTAGTTATTAGTTATTAGTTTAGTTATTAGTTTAGTTATTATTAATTAGTTAGTTTTAGTTTAGTTAGTTATTTATTATTAGTTTTTAGTTTTCTTATTATTAGTTCGTTAGTTTAGTTTTCAATTTATTAGTTATTAGTTATTAGTAGCTAGTTATTTAGTTTAGTTATTATTATTTATTAGTTAGTTAGTTTTTAATTTATTAGTTTAGTTTAGTTTTTTAGCTTAGTTTAATTACTAGTTATTTAGTTTTTATTATTACATATAAGCTTTTTAGTTAGTTTTAGTTATTAGTTTATTAGTTAGTTTTTAGTTTAGTTTGTTTATTTAATTAATTTCATTTTATTAATTATTATTATTATTATTAGTTTATTATTATTTATTAGTTTATTAATTTTTATTAGTTTCTTCTTATTATTATTATTATTAATATTAGTTATTAGTTTATTAGGTTTTAAGTTAGTTTAGTTATTTAGTTTTATTAGGTTCATTATTAGTTATTTTCGTTTTTTATTTTGTTTTTTTATTAGTTTTATTATTTAGTTATTATTAGTTTTTCTTAATTATTAGATTAGCTTTTAGTTTATAAGTTAGTTAGTTATTAGTTATTATTTATTTTATTATTAGTTTAGTTGTTAGTTTTTTAGTTTTATTAGTTATTTATTAGTTATTAGTTAGTTATTTTTATTAGTTTTAGTTATTATTAGTTATTTTATTATTAGTTATTAGTTATAGTTAGGTTATTTATTTATTAGTTATTTAGTATAGTTATTTTTATTATTAGCTTTAGTTTATTAGTTTATTAGTTTTTTAAGTTTTTTTATTAGTTAGTTTAGTTAGTTCTATAATTTATTAGTTTAGTTATTTAGTTTATTATTATGAGTTATTATTAGTTATTAGTTTATTAGTTTTTAGTTTTTATTTAGTTATTAGTTTTTTAGTTTTATATATTAGTTTATATAATTAGGTTTTATTACTTATTAGTTTTAGTTATTAGTTTTATTAATTTTATTATGTTATTAGTTTATTAGTTATTATTTAGTTATTAGTTTAGTTATTATTAGTTAGTTTAGTTATTAGTTTTTAGGTTATTAGTTTAGTTTATTAGTTTATTAATTTATTTATTTAATTAATTTATTAATTAGTTAGTTTTACCTTTATTAGTAATTATTATTATTATTATTATTATTATTATTATTATTAGTTTAGTTATTATTTCATTATTAGTTTATTAGTGTATTTTATTTTAGTTTAGGTTATTATTAGTTATTAGTTTTATTAGTTTTTATTAGTTAGCTAGTTAGTTTAGTTTTTTTATTTTTCATTAATTTATTAGTTAAGTTTTTTTAGTCAGTTATTAGTTATTAGTTATTAGTTTATTTAGTTTATTATTATTAGTTATTAGTTATTAGTTTATTAGTTAGTTAGTTATCTAGTATTTATTAGTTATTAGTTATTAATTTAGTTATTAGTTATTAGTTTTTAGTTTTAGTTATTATAAGGTTTAGTTGTAGTTATTAGTTAATTATTAGTTTTATTAGTTTATTATTATTAGTTAAGTTATTATTAGTTTATTAGTAATAGTTATTAATTAGTTATTAGTTTAATTATTTATTTAGTTATTATTAGTTATTAGTTATTAGTTATTAGTTAGTTAGTTTTTAGTTTTAGTTAATTTTTATTAGTTATTAGTTTAGTTAGTTTTATTAGTTTACTTGTTATTTTAGTTATTATTTATTAGTTATTTAGTTTATTAGTTTATATTATTATAATTTATTTTAATTTTTATTATTAGTTATTAGTTAGTTTAGTTATTAGTTTATTATTTAGTTATTAGTTAGTTAATTTTTATTAGTTTAGATATTTAATATTAGTTGTTTTTTATTAGTTATTATTAGTTAGTTTATTAGTTTAGTTAGTTTATTTTGTTTAATTAGTTTATTAATTTATTAGTTTTGTTTTATTTGTTAATTAGTTTATTATTATTTAGTTTTAGTTTTATTATTATTTAGTTCTTTATTAGGTTTAGTTTAGTTTTCAATTATTATTAGTTAGTTATTAATATTATTAGGTTATTAGTTTTTAGTTTATTAGTTATTAGTTATTATTTATTCTTAGTTTTATTATTAGTTATTTAGGTTTTAGTTTTTAGTTATTACTATTAGTTTATTTGTTTTTATTTAGTTTTAGTTATTTAGGTTATTATTAGTTAATTATTAAGTTTTTAGTTATTAGTTATTATTAGTTAATTTATTTAGTTTATTAGTTTAGTTAGTTATTAGTTATTAGTTATTAGTTTAGTTATTATTAGTTATTTAGTTATTAGTATTAGTTATTAGTTATTATTTTATTATTATTAGTTTAGTTTAGTTTTATTAGTTTATTATTATTACTTATTATTAGTTAGTTAGTTAGTTTTTAGTTTTAGTTATTAGTTAGTTTATTATTAGTTATTAGTTTATTTGTTAGTTATTGGTTATTAGTTAGTTTTATTATTGTTATTAGTTATTATTAGTAAGTTAGTTTATTAGTTATTATTAGTTATTAGTTTAGTTTATTTACTTTTAGTTACTTGTTTTTTAATTAGTTATTATTAGTTATTAGTTATTATCAGTTATTTATTAATTTATTATTAGTTTTATTAGTTAGTTATTAGTTATTAGTTTATTTTTTATTATTAATTATTAATTTAGTTATTATTAGTTATTTATAAGTTATTAGTTAGTTATTTAGTTAGTTAGTTTTATTAGTTAGTTTTTTATTAGTTATTAGTTTTAAATTTTTAGTTAGTTATTAGTTTATAAGTTTTTGTTATTAGTTACTAGTTTAGTTTTATTAGTTTAGTTATTAGTTATTTAGTTTATTATTAGTTAGTTTTTATTTTTATTTTTATTAGTTATTAGTTATTACTAGTTATTATTAGTTATTAGTTTTAGTTGAAAGTTATTATTAGTTAGTTAGTTTTAGTTATTAATTTATTAGTTATTATTTTATTAGTTATTAGTTAATTTGTTATTATTAGTTTTAGTTATTTAGTTTATTAGTTTAGTTATTTAATTAATTATAAGTTTATTAGTTTATTGGTTTAGTTATTATTAGTTATTAGGTTTATTAGTTAGTTATTTTATTATTATTATTTATTATTAGTTTACTAGTTTTTTATTAGTTTTATTAGTTATTAGTTATTATTATTAGTTAGTTATTTAGTTTAGTTTATTAGTTGTTTTAGTTATTAATTTTATTAGTTTTATTATTAATTAGTTATTATTATTAGTTTATTAGTTATTAGTTATTATTAGTTATTAGTTTATTAGTTTATTAGTTTTTATTGGTTATTAGTTATTATTAGCTATTAGTTTTAGTTAGTTTTCATTAGTTAGTTACTATCATTTTTATTATTAGTTATTATTTATTTTAGGTTAATTATTTAGTTAGTTAGTTCTTATTATTATTATTTATTACTTATTTGTTATTAGTTAATTAGTTTTTTAGTTTTATATTTAGTTTTTATTATTTATTAGTTTATTTATTATTAGTTAGTTTTTAGTTTAGTTATTATTAGGTTTATTAGTTAGTAGTTTTATTATTAGTTAGTTCTTTATTATTATTTTTAGTTATTATTAGTTATTAGTTAGTTATGACTTTTATTATTAGTTTTAGTTAGTTATTATTTATTATTTATTAGTTATAAGTTATTAATTATTAGTTTAGTTATTATAATTTTTATTATCTTTATTTTTTTATTAGTTTATTTATTAGGTTTTAGTTTATTAGTTATTAGTTATTTTTTAGTTAGTTTTTAGTTAATTATTTAGTTAGTTTTAATTTTTATTATTATTATTTAGTTATTAGTTTAATAATATTATTAGTTTTATTAGTAATTATTTAGTTTTTTTTATTATTAGTTATTATTTAGTTAGTTTTAGTTATTAGTTATTATTAGTTTAGTTATTAGTTTGCTATTAGTTTATTAGTTTATTAGTTATTTATTTTTAGTTTTACTTTAGTTAGTTAATTATTTTTTAGTTATTAGTTATTAGTTAGTTATTTAGTTTTTTAGTTAATACTTTAGATATTTAGTTATTTTGTTTTATTAATTTTATTAGTTTTAGTTAGTTTTATTAGTCTTACTTTAGTTTTATTAGGTTTATTAATATTAGTTTTTAGTTTATTTATTTAGTTTTAGTTATTAATTATTATTAGTTAGTTTATTAGTTTTTATTATAGTTTATTTATTAGTTGGTTATTATTATTAATTATTTAGTTATTAGTTTCATTTTATTTAGATTTTTAATTATTATTTTAGTTATTAGTTATTATTTATTATTAGTTAGTTTTATTAGTTTATTAGTTATTAGTTAGTTATTGGTTAGTTATTTATTAGTTTTATCAGTTTTATTAGTTTTGGTTATTAGTTTCATTAGTTTATTTATTAGGTTTTATTAGTTATTAGTTATTAGTTTAATTTTTAATTTATTATTATTAGTTATTAGTTTCTTTATTAGTTATTTATTAATTTAGTTGTTTAGTTAGTTATTTTTTTACTAGTTAGTTTAGTTAGTTTTTAATTATTAGTTAGTTTACTTGTATGTTTATTAGTTAGTTATTATTAGTTTTATTATTAGTTATTAGTATAGTTATTATTAGTTAGTTATTAGTTATTAGTTAGTTATTAGGTTTATTATTTGTTATTATTTATTAATTTTATTAGGGTTTTAGTTTAGTTATTATTATTTAGTTAGTTTAGTTTTTAGTTTAGTTATTTATTTTTAGTTAGTTATTAATTATCATTAATATTTAATTTTTAGTTTATTATTATTTTAGTTATTATTTATTATTTAGTTATTAGTTATTAATATTAGTTTAGCTAGTTTAGTTATTAGTTTAGTTATTAGTTAGTTATTAGATATTAGTTTAATTATTAGGTTTTATTAGTTTTAGTTAGTTATTTATTAGTTTTAGTTATTAGTAGTTATTAGTTATTAGCTTAGTTAGTTTAGTTTTTATTATTTAATTTTAGCTATCAATTTTAGTATTAGTTATTAGTTATTAGTTATAGTTAAGTATTAGCTTATTAGTTAGTTAATTAGTTATTTATTATTTTTATTATTTGGTTTATTGGTTTTATTTGTTATTAGTTAGTTATTTAATTATTAGTTTATTAGTAAGTTAGTTTATTATTTAAATATTAGTTTATTAGTTTTTAGTTTTTAGTTAGTTAGTTTTCTTAGTTATTAGGTTTAGTTGTTATTTTTAGTTTATTAGTTTATTAGTTATTATTAAGTTATTTAGTTTTATTTTTAGTTATTATTAGTTATTAGGTTTAGTTTAGCTAGTTTTATTTATTTATTAGTTTATTATTTAGTATTACTTAGTTATTAGTTTATTAATTATTAGTTTAGTTTTATTATTAGTTTTTATTATTTATTAAATTATTTATTTATTAGTTATTAGTTTGATATTATTAGTTATTATTAGTTTTTTAGTATAGTTTAGTTAGTTTTATTAGGTGGTTTAATTTTAAGTTTATTAGTTTATTATTATTAGTTTTATTAATTATTTTTATTAGTTAGTTAGTTATTTAGTTTTTTATTAGTTTAGTTATTAGTTTAGTTAGTTATTAGTTTTATTAGTTTTAGTTATTATTTTATTAGGTTTAAGTTATTAGGTTTAGTTAGTTATTATTTAGTTATTTAATTTATTAGTTATTTAGGTTTTAGTTTATTAGTTATTAGTTAGTTTAGTTATTAGTTTAATTTTTAGTTATTATTAGTTAGTTATTTAGTTATTAGTTTTATTAGTTTTAGGTTTAGTTTTAGTTAGTTATTTAGGTTTTATTAGTTATTAGTTATTACTTAGTTTTATTAGTTATTTATTATTAGTTTAGTTTAGTTATTATTAGTTATTAGTTTATTATTATTAGTTAATTATTAGTTAGTCAATATTAATTTTAGTTAGTTTAGTTAGAATTATTATTATTATTATTAGTTAGTTAATTTATTAGTTTATTAGTTAGTTAGTTTTAGTTTAGTTTAATTTGTTTATTAGTTATTAGTTTGTTATTTTATTAGTTATTATTAGTTTAGTTATTATTTTTATTAGTTATTTTTAGTTAGTTATTATTAGTTATTATTATTAGTTAGTTATTTTTATTATTATTAGTTTATTAGTTTTATTAGTTTATTTAATTAGTTTTAGTTATTTTATTATTAATTAGTTAGTTAATTAGTTATTAGTTATTAGTTAGTTCTAATTTTTCTTTTAGGTTATTAGTTTAGTTATTATTTATTATTAGTTATTTAGTTTAGTTAGTTTTTATTAGTTAGTTATTAGTTAGTTATTATTATTATTATTAGTTATTATAAGATAGTTATTAGTTAGTTAGTTATTAGTTTATTTAGTCTATTTGTTATTAGTTATTAGTTTTTAGTTTTTAGTTATTTAGTTATTTAATTTTGTTATTTGCTTATTTCTTATTAGTTAGTAGTTTAGTTTTATCAGTTTTAGTTAGTTATTAGTTTTATTAGTTAGTTTTAGTTAGTTATTAATATTATTTATTAGTTAGTTAGTTATTAGTTTTAGTAATAGTTTTATTAGGTTTTACTTTTGGTTATGAGTTAGTTTATTTTTTTAGTTAGTTTTATTAGTTATTAATAGTTATTAGTTTTATTAGTTTTGTTTTAGTTTATTTTTAGTTAGTTTTAGTTATAGTTTTAGTTATTAGTTATTAGTTATTAGTTAATATTAATTAGTTTATTATTTATTTAATTTTATTTTATTTTTAGTTTTATTACTTTTTGGTTAGTTTTAGTTATTAGTTATTTTTATTTTGGTTTAGTTTTATTAGTTATTAGTTTAGTTATTATTAGTTATTTAGTTATTAGTTATTAGTTTGTTGAGTTATTATTGGTTTTATTAATTATTATTTTTAGTTTATTTATTAGTTAGTTAGTTTAGTTTATTATTAGTTATTAGTTAGGTTAGTTTATTAGTTTTATTAGTTATTAGTTTAATTTTTATTAGTTATCAATTAGTTATTAGGTTTTTAGTTTAGTTATTAGTTTATTAATTTATTTGTTATTAGTTAGTCATTTAGTTTTTAGTTAGTTAGTTTTTATTAGTTATTAGTTAGTTATTAGTTTATTAGTTTAGTTATTAGTTTTACTTATTATTTATTAGTTATTAATTTAGTTATTATTATTAGTTTAGTTTAGTTTTATTATTTAGTCATTAATTAGTTATTTTAATTTTATTAGTTAATTATTATTATGTTATTACTATTTATTATTATTATTTATTAATTAGTTATTAGTTATTAATTTATTTATTATTTAGTTATTTAGTTTAGTTTGAGTTTAATTATTAGTTAGTTTAGTTTATTATTAGTTTTTAGTTATTTATTAGTTTATTAGTTAGTTTATTAGTTTAGTTTTTAGTTATTATTAATTATTAGAATGTTATTATTATTAGTTATTTAAGTTAGTTATTAGTTAGTTATTATTAGTTATTATTAGTTTAGTTTTTTAGTTAGTTAGTTATTTAGTTATTATTAGTTAGTTATTTAGTTTATTATTATTATTATTTTATTAGTTATTAGTTAGTTTTTAATTATTACTTATTAGGTTTATTATTAGTTAGTTAGTTTTAGGTTTTTATTAGTTTTATTATTATTTTAGTTAAACATTTTAGTTTATTAGCTTTTTAGTTTAGTTATTTAGTTATTAGTTATTAATTATTATTAGTTTATTAGTTTATTTTAGTTAGTTTAGTTTTATTAGTTAGTTATTATTATTAGTTTTAGTTAGTTCTTATTAGTTATTTAGTTTAGTTAATAGTTTTTTTAGTTTTTTAGTCTTTATGGTTATTTATTAGTTTAGTTAATAGTTTTAGTTTTATTATTATTAGTTAGTAGGTTTTTTATTTTTTTTATTAGTTTTATTAGTTATTATAAGTTAGTTAGTTCTAGTCAGGTTATTTATTTATTAGTTATTAGTAGTTATTAGTTAGTTATTAGTTATTAGTTATTAGTTTTAGTTATTTATTATTTAGTTTTATTAGTTTATTATTAGTTATTATTTATAATTATTTATTTTATCTAGTTTTATTATTTATTATTATTAGGCTTATTAGTTAGTTAATTTTTAGTTTAGTTCTTAGGTTTAGTTTTTAGTTTGTTAGTTTTTTATGAGTTTATTAGGTTTTACTACATAGTTATTTAGTTTAATTATTTATTATTAGGTTTAGTTTTTATTTTTATTATTAGTTAATTATTATTAGTTTTACTAATAAGTTTTATTATTATTAATTAGTTTAGTTATTAGTTATTTAGTTAGTTTTAATTAGTTTTAGTTATTTAGTTATTAGGTTTTAGTTAGTTATTAGTTAGTTTTATTTAGTTGTTTGTATTAGTTTAATTTATTATGTTTTTATTAGTTAGTTTTAGTTTTTTAGTTTTTTTGTTTAGTTATTTAGTTTTTTAGTTATTAGTTTTAGTTAGTTATTAGTTACTATTATTAGTTAGTTAGTTATTATTAGTTATTAGTTATTAGTTAGTTAGTTTATTTTTTTTAGTTTTATTAGTTTTTTTAGTTAGTTATTATTAGTTCTTTAGTTTAGTTAGTTATTGGTTATTTATTTATTATTTAGTTATTTGTTATTTATTATTAGTGTTATTATTATTAGTTATTAGTTTAGTTATTATTTAGTTATTTGTTTAGTTTGTTATTATTATTATTATTATTATTATTATTATTATTTATTAGTTTATTATTACTAGTTATTTTTATTAGTTTATTAGTTTTATTATTAGTTATTAGTTAGTTATTAATTTATTAGTTTTAGTTAGTTATTAGTCTATTATTTTTTAGTTATTATTAGTTTTTTAATTATTTGTTTTATTAGTTAGTTATTATTTAGTTATTATTAGTTTTATTAGTTATTAGTTTAGTTTTAGTTTAGTTAATTATTATTAGTTAGGTTATTTCAGTTATTTGTTTTTTAGTTATTATTAGTTAGTTTAGTTAGTTAATTATTATTAGTTAATTAGTTTTTAGTTAGTTATTAGTTAGTTTAGTTTATTAAGTTTAGTTTAGTTAGTTAGTTATTATTATTATTAGTTTTTTTAGTTTTATTATTATTTAGTTAGTTTAAGTTTATTAGTTTGTTTAATTTTATTAGTTTTATTTTATTAGTTATTATTAGTTTAATAGTTATTACTTATTAATTTTAGGTTTAGTTAGTTATTATTAGTTTAGTTTTTAGGTTTTTATTAGTTATTAGTTTAGTTTTAGTTATTTATTTAGTTATTATTAGTTAGTTTTATTAGTTATTAGTTAAGTTTTTATTATTAGTTAGTTATTAGTTATTAGTTTAGGTTAGGTTTTATTAGTTAGTTATTAGTTATTAGTTTATTATTAGTTTTAGTTATTTAGTTATTAGTTATTAGTTATTATTAGTTAGTTTTATTATTATTTTTAGTTAGTTTAGTTAGTTTAATTATTTTTTTTAGTTTATTAGTTTATTAATTATTAGTTTTTAGTTTTTAGTTTTTAGTTATTAGTTAGTTATAAGTTTAGTTATTAGTTATTAGTTAATTAGTTTTATTATTTTAGTTTTTCGTTATTAGTTATTAGTTAATATTAGTTATTATTTTATTATTATTATTATTTTAGTTATTAGTTATTTAGTTTAGTTTTTTATTTATTATTTTATTAGTTTAGTTTATTAGTTTAATAGTTTAGTTAGTCTTTTTATTATTAGTTTATTATTATTATTATTATTAGTTTTAGTTATTAGTTATTAGTTTAGTTATTTATCATTTTTAGTAGTTATTAGTTAGTTTATTTAGTTATTATTTAGTTTAGTTATTTATTATTAGTTATTAGTTTTTTAGTTTAGTTATTATTATTATTAGATAGTTATTATTATATTATTTAGTTATTTAGTTATTAGTTAGGTTTTTAGTTTATTAATTTTAATTAGTTATTTATTTAGTTAGTTATTATTAGTTATTAGTTGGTTTTTTAGTTGGTTATTAGTTAGTTGTAGTTATTTTGTGAGTTATTTTATTTAGTTTTTTTTATTGGTTTTATTTACTTTATTATTATTAGTTATTATTTATTAGTTAGTTGGTTAGTTTATTCATTATTTATTAGTTCTTAGTTATTAGTTTATTAGTTTATTAGCTATTAATTATTATTATTATTATTTTAGTTAGTTATTAGTTTTATTATTAATTATTATTATTAGTTTATTATTTTAGTTATTATTTATTATTTTATTAGGTTTAGTTTAATTTTTTAGGTTTATTTTATTATTAGTTTTAATTAGTTATTAGTCAGTTATTAGTTTAATTTAGTTATTTGTTTAGTTTAGTTATTAGTTATTATTAGGTATTAGTTTATTAGTTATTTAGTTTATTAATTTATTTATTATTTATTTTAGTTATTATTAGTTATTAGTTATTAGTTTTTTATTAGTTAGTTATTTAGTTATTTTATTAGTTTAATTATTATTATTATTTAGTTTATTAGTTGTTAGTTTATTAGTTATTAGGTAATTAGTTATTAGTTTTTTTATTTAGTTATTTAGTTTTATTATTAGTTATTAGTTTATTTATTTAAGTTAATAACTACACCTAATAACTAATAATAATAGCTAAACTAATAATAACTAATAATAAATAACTAAAAAAATAATAAATAACTAAACTAATAAAACAATAATAAATAAACTAATAACTAATAATAAATAACTAATAACTAACACAAACTAATAAATAATAATATAATAACTAATAACTAAATAATAATAAATAACTAATAAAACTAACTAATAACTAATAAAAACTAATAAAATAATAAATAAACTAAATAACTAACTAATAATAATAATAATAACTAATAACTAAATAAAAAAATAAACTAAATAAGAATAACAATAACAATAAAAAATAACTAATTATAAAAATAACTAAATAAAAAATAACAATAAAATAACTTATAAATAACTATAATAATAAAACTAAAAAAAAACTAATAAATAATTTCCTAATAAAAAAAACTAAATTATTATTATTATTATTAATTATTAGGTTTAATTATTATTATTATTATTAGTTAGTTTTTATTAATTTATTTAGTTATTTTTAGTTATTTAGTTATTAATTTATTTAGTTATTTTAGTTAGTTTTTATTAGTTATGTTTAGTTAGTTTTATTAGCTTATTAATTATTAGTTTATTAGTTTTATTATTATTAGTTATTAGTTATTAGTTATTAATTATTAGTTATTAGTTATTATTATTATTATTATTAGTTATTAGTTTAGTTAGTTTTATTAATTATTATTTATGTTTAGTTTTTAGTTTTATTAGTTTATTATTATTATTAGTTATTATTTATTAGTTAGTTATTAGTTATTATTAGTTATTAGTTATTTAGTTTATTAGTTAGTTTAGTTAAGTTTTTAGTTATTATTAGGTATTAGGTTTATTATTTTTGGTTATTAGTTTTAGTTTTTGATTTTAATTTATTTGTTTATTAGTCAGTTTTATTAGTTAGTTAATT
Organism: Cymbidium sinense; assembly: GCA_021442155.1. Classification (NCBI taxonomy): domain Eukaryota; kingdom Viridiplantae; phylum Streptophyta; class Magnoliopsida; order Asparagales; family Orchidaceae; genus Cymbidium; species Cymbidium sinense. Next base: position 96,739 of record JAKCPB010001716.1, read on the forward strand.
ATTATTTAAGTTTATTATTAGTTAGTTATTTTTTAGTTATTACTAGTTATTTATTAGTTATTATTAGTTTAGGTATTAGTTTTTGAGTTTTATTAAGTTTTAGTTTTTAGCTTTAGTTTTTAGTTCATTATTATTATTTATTAGTTAGTTATTATTATTTATTATAAGTTATGTTATTATTAGTTTTATTATTATTTTAGTTTTAGTTATTAGTTATTAGTTGTTAGTTTAGTTTATTAATTTGTTTGTTTTATTTTTTTATTAGTTTAGGTTATTATTAGTATTAGTTTTATTAATTTTATTAGTTATTACTTAGTTAGTTTTTATTAGTTATTAGTTATTAGTTATTATTTATTATTATTAGTTATTAATTTATTAGTTTATTAGTTATTATTATTTCTAGTTTAGGGTTAGGGTTTTTTTTAAAAATTAAGTAAAATTTAGGGTTAATTTTATTTAGTTTATTTTTTATTTATTTTAGTTTATTTTATTTTATATTTATATTTAGGTTTATTTTATTTTTATTTAGTTTAGTTTATTTATTTTTATTTTATTTATTTTAGTTTAGGTTTTTTATTTTAGTTTATATTTTAGGTTTGGGTTTAGGTTTAGGCTTATTTTTTAGTTTAGTTTTATTTTTATTTTATTTTATTTTTTAGGTTTAGGTTTAGTTTATTTTAGGTTTATATTTAGGTTTTACTTATTTTAGTTTAGGTTTAAGTTTATTTTATTTTTATTATATGTTTAGGTTTTATTTAGTATTGTTATAAAATGTAGTTTAGTTGTAAAAACTCAGAGAATTGGGAAAGATATAAAGTGGCCTCTAGAGATTCTAGGAAAGCTGTATATGATGCAAAAAATTTAGCTTTTAATGATTTATACAAT